>JAVKPL010008475.1:270000-334925 GCA_032173675.1 Gastrolobium villosum | reverse complement strand
ATACCTAATTATCAATTTGTTTTGTTTTTGTTTTTAAATATTGGTTAGATAGATAAGCTGAAATTTCAAACACTGGGTAATTTCAAAAATTAATTTAAAAAATAAATAAATATATATAATACGGCAAAACTTGATTAGATTGTATTTAACAAAGAGTTTTTGTCTTGTTTCTTCAATTTTCATCCAGCATACTTGATATCGTCTTCAATTTTTATATATTTGCTATTTTGTTTTCATGTATCTTTGACCTAAATTTCTGAATAGTTATGGGGTTGCTTCAATGCAAATGATAAATATATGTTGATGATGTAGAGCTGGCAATGCAGATGATTGAATAGTACTGTATAATTTCATGAACTAAAGTTGTTTTGTGTTCTTAACCAGCTGTCCCACAATCCCATAGTTTTGGCCTGAAAGCATCTAGGCTGTTCAGACAAGATGGTAACTCCGTAAGAGTGATGGCATCCCAGGCAAGCACGGCTGCTTCACCAGAAAATGTACTAGAGTGGGTCAAACAGGACAAGCGAAGAATGCTTCATGTTGTTTATCGTGTTGGGGACTTGGACAGGACCATAAAGTATATCCAAATTAAATTGATTACAAACTAATTATCTCTAATATAATAATCTCTTGAACCAACTTCGTGGAGTGCATATTTACTCTTTTGTGATTTCAGATTTTATACAGAGTGCCTGGGAATGAAGCTCCTCAGAAAGCGTGACATACCAGAGGAGAGATACACTAATGCCTTTCTTGGATATGGGCCCGAAGACTCCCACTTTGTTGTTGAACTAACCTACAGTAAGGATCTGACTATGTTATTGACATTCCTCTTAAAATGTGCAAAACCAAATCTTCTGAACAACCTTTTCCCATAATTATAGAATTTTGCACTTTATGAAGTAAGTACTAAGTTATAGTGCTTGTGCAAAGAAAGCTTTCAATCAATATTCATTTTTTATTTAACAACATTTCAGATTATGGAGTTGACAAGTATGATATTGGAACTGGATTTGGCCATTTTGGTATTGCTGTTGATGATGTAAGTCTTCCAAACTTTTGTACCAAGTACTATCTTTTATTATCATCTTTGTCCTCTCATTCCATGTTCATTCCTGGTGAGTGGGTGGCCTTTATTCTCAAATCTCAATCTCATGTGTCTAGTCAAATTGCATCTTCTTTATTCTCTTGGGGTGGGGCGTGTGTGGAGGTGCAGTTTTGCTTATTATTTAGCATTTCCTCTCCATTGGCCTTTTGACAAACATATACGATGGAATTGCTTTGTCTATATGATCCTTTATCAGATTACAAAAACAGTGGAACTAATAAGAGCTAAAGGTGGCAAAATAACTAGAGAGCCTGGTCCTGTCAAGGGAGGTCGTACAGTAATTGCTTTTATTGAAGATCCTGATGGTTACAAATTTGAACTTTTGGAAAGAGGTCCCACTCCTGAGCCTTTGTGCCAAGTAATGCTTCGAGTGGGTGATCTTAATCGTTCTATAGAATTTTATGAAAAGGTGACGGTCAATGCTATTTGATATTGGTTCAAACTTCAAAGTCTTCTTATTTTCTTTACACACCATTAAGACATTTATGTGGTTGCTGACCATTTAGGCTTTTGGTATGGAGCTGCTGCGTACACGAGATAATCCAGAGTATAAGGTATGGCGGCATCCCTTATGCGTATACTTTCTGTTTCTGATACCAATTCATCTGTGTGGAAAAATTAAGATTGAGGATGGGAGATGGGATCCCTTTCTAATCAATCTTCTAAGATGTGATGATCCTTTCTTTGGGGCTGCACTGCAAATGTAGCACTGTTTAGTGTGCTTATTATGCATTTTGGATGTCTTGTTATTATTGAATAACTACTATTTCAGGTTTGATTGTCACAAAATATGCAGTTTAACCTTCTCGCCTATTGATTGGTTGTGTACCAAAATGATTTAAGTTTAGCATTATGCTTGTTTTGAATGGAACACTATTCTGAGTCTCTGTTTTACCGAATGCCAATTTCATCGTTGTTTCTAACTGTCTGAAATCTTCTGAGGGTGCAACAATCAAGGTGATATAAATAATATAGTTAGATTAACAGCTGGTAAAAGGGCAAATTGACACTGTGTATGGCCATAAGGTTTTGTTGCACCTGAGTCTAATGCATCCATCTGTAGTTGGATTTGGATGCTTTTACATGACCTCTGCAGCTTGCCTATCTACCCTATTGTTCTTAATATTACCTGTGAATAGGATGGCTTGATCTGCAAACAAATTTGCCTGAGTTCATGAGTGTCTAGAAAGCCCCTGGCATAAGTTGGGCAAACAACTAACAGAATAAATGCCTTACATTGATAATTTTTTGCTATCCAATATCATTATGAAAATGTGGCTCTGTTGAAGTCCTTTCAGTTTATTCACTTGTGGATAATTATGTGCAAATCTTCTGCAATTGCAACTGCTTTCTGCTCATATGTTCTTCTGATTTATGCTTGTATTGAAATATTTGTACACTGGACGTCTTTACAATTCTTAGATTCCATCTTTCTTGCAATGATGACCCAAAAATTGTTTCCCAACACCTTATGTGATACTTTGGGCTTGTGCTTGCCTTTGTTTGTGATCCTTTGATGGCCTTTTTTGAGCAGTATACCATAGCAATGCTGGGTTATGGTCCAGAAGATAAAAGTACTGTTCTGGAGTTGACTTACAATTATGGAGTTACTGAATATGATAAAGGAAATGCTTATGCTCAGGTAAGAAGTTCCTCTGCGGCAGTTATGATATCAGATTTTGTTTTCTGCATTAACAGAAACTGGAGTTTACTTTCATTTTTATTTTTTTAAATTGAAATGCTTGTTACGCTGTATTTCTGTATTCAAAGTTTCTTACCTCTAATTTGAAGACATTTTCTTTTATTAATTCTCTTTTCTTTTTCCCTCTCTCCAGATTGCAATAGGCACAGATGATGTATACAAAACTGCGGAAGCTATTAAACTATCTGGAGGAAAGATTACTCGGGAACCTGGACCATTACCTGGTATCAACACAAAAATTACAGCATGCTTGGATCCTGATGGTTGGAAGTCGGTATGTCTCTTTGAACTTTATGATTTAATGTGTCAAAGACCAACTCTCCCAAAAATTTAAGTTGAAAACTGAAGACTCATGAATGATTTTATATTTAACACACCCTGGGCTTTAAGCGTGGATAATGCACAGCTCATTTTACCCCGTATTGAAATTCAACTTTTATATAAAAGAATGAGGATAACAAGGATCAAACTCATGACTACTTGGTTGTTTAACCTTTGATATACCATATTAAAGACCAACTCTCCTAAAAGTTTAAGCTATTATATCTCTCTAACACATGCCCTTGACCTTCACACAATAGGGTCATTTTTACCTTGTACTAAAATTTAACTTTATTTAAAAAAATAGGGTGGCAAAGATCAAATTCTAAAGTCTAAACTATTTGGTTATAAAGGCTTTGATACTATTAAATATAAAATCATTCACACCTAACAAGGAAATCTCATAAATGTCTTTATATCTATGATATTTCCCAAAAGATTTGTGTGTTCTTTCAGCATTTTCACATGGAAATCTTATTATGGTACCATATAATGGTATTCAAAGTTGTAATATTTTGAGATGGGAGAGAATATCACGTTATCAATATTGGTCTTTTGACATAAAACTACTCGATTTCTCCCATCCTTTTTCGAGGTTTGTATGGTGATTGTTACAACCTCTCTATGCGTGTTAGCTTAGTCAAAATTCATCCAGTATGTTCAGTATCATCTAAATTTTCGCCAGTGATCATTACCTTTAGCTTGTGTTGTACTTTGCATTCAATACATCACAAAGGATGGTAGGTTGATCTTCTGTCTGCTTTGCTGTGTGGAGTCTATTTACATAAGAACGCACCTTAAGAATATTGACTGGGTTTTTCTATTTGGAACAATATATAAACAAGCCTAAATAGGTTGATATTTGGTAAAAAAGTTAAGGCTTCAACTGTATAGAGTGGAAGCAAGCGTGCATTTTTCATCGTGTTTATTTCTCATCTGGTTCTTTCGTTTGTCTGTTGGAGATCTAGCATCTTTACGTTGTTTAGTCATTTCTAGTAATCAAGTATTTGTGACTCACTAGTTTTTCCCACCTCCAATGTGCAGGTTTTTGTAGATAATGTTGATTTTCTGAAGGAGTTGGAGTAGAGTATTTTGGTAGTTCATCATAGCAATCTTGTGAGATTGGTATCAAATCTGTGTCGAAGAATTGGTAATCTTTGTTGAAATTTGTTTGCTTCAGAGAATGTATCATATTCAATGCGATTTTGTAGATAATGTAATAATGACTATAGCAATGACCCTTGTAACACATGTCTGTAGCTGTATACAATAAAGCAAGCTTGAGAAACATATATCTTTATTCCCATTTGCTCTCCCCTTCACGATTACAATTTCGTTTGTTCTCCATTCTGAATATTTCAGAACTTAGAAGCGTATCATGACACTATTTCTTGGCCCTTTACTCCTTGCCACCTTAAACAATGTTCCCTCTCCAACACGAGAGCCGCTAGTACAGGCAGAATTAATTTAGACAGATATATATAGGTAGATTTGGTAGTAAGAAGTAGTAAAAAAAAATAGGTAGTAACTATAAACTTTCTCTTGAAATATTCAGAATATACCACAATGAAATCAGAAAATAAAACCCTAAATTCTTGTTTACGAAAAAACAAAGAAGCCCTAAATTCTTTGTAACACAGAACCCCTTGAGAAAGGGAGAGTTTCGACATCAACAAAGTTCCCTTAATTTGTTAGCCTAATAATAAGATTCCCTTCCCAAGTTCTTAGTCAAGCATGCTCCGTTCCTCCTTCTTCAATTAAAAAAACTGATGCATCTTTTCTTTTTCTTTCCCTTCCCAAGTTTTTTTCTCTTTATCTTTTCAGTGAAACTCATATGTTTATTGTGTATGTAAAATAAAATATTCTTGTCTATATATAACATAAGAACTCTTTTAACTCATTTATCAAAGTCGTGTCGGCATGATGTTAAGAAATTCAATCGGAAAAATTGTTGGTTTTTTTCCCCCCCTGTAGCCATAAAAGCTGGGACTGGCTTTGAAATTGAAAGTGTTATAGGGAAAGAATAAAGAATGCATGGGTTTCTTTGGTTTGGGCAAAAAAATTGTACGATTTATTAGTTGGCTCTTCATAATCAAGTTTGTACTATTTATTAGCTGGCCCAAGTTATACTTGTTTTCTTTTAACTTTTCATATTCAAGGTACGCATTATCATTATTCGTTCTTCAGCGTATAAATATATGAGTTTAATAAGAGTTATGTCATAGGAAAAATGATTGTGTTATATTATAAAGATTCGTTTTATGTGCCCGAGTTTTTTTTTTTTTTGCTGTGAGCCCCACAAAATGTTGTGTGTGTAGGAAATTTTTTGTGATCATGATAAATGATAGATGATAAACCCTAAATATATATAGGGGTAATCAATTCTCTTATTACGGAGGAATTGATCCCGTTAATCAATTCTTTTGTTATTGGAGAGCCATACGTCGAGCCCACCTATATTACATCAATATTGATATGGGACACGAGACACGATATGACACGACACGCCGATACATTAATTTTAAAAAATATCATATTTTGACACGTCATGACATATTTTGATATTAAATAATATTTTTAATATATATAATATAATTTATATTAATAATATAATAATCCATAATAAGTCATATAACCCATCAAATATTCAAATTTCATAACATAAATATAAAGCAAAAACAACTTTTCATAACTTGTTAATTTTTTATGTCAAATTCCGAAAAAATTATAAATTAATTTTTTATTTTTAGTTAATAAAATAAAATTTAGACCTAAAAAAAATTGTTTGTGTATCAAAATGTTGACTGCGTGTCCCAAACTGTTAACCACGTATCGAAACGTATCGGACACAAATTTTTTTACAAAAGGCTGTCGGTGCTTTCTAGGAGCCCACCGTGTTTTAAAAAAATACAAAATAATAAAGTGTTGCAATTTTTTATATCTCTTAATAAGGAAATAGACTTCTTGTCCAATATATATATATATATATATATATGTGTGTGTCTCAGGATCATTTTACATCAGTATAAGTTACACTTTTAATCTTGTCCGTTAATCCCACTTTTATCTATGAGCTCAAATTTTTTTAATAATTTGAGTCATTGGATACAAGTGGATCAATGGTCAAGATTGAGTGTAGAACTTATAACTCTTACACCGGTGTAAGAATATCTTGCCCATATATATATATATATATATATATATATATATATATATATATATATGGGAAAGGGTTTATTGTAACATCCCCAAATGAGCCGGTTCAATTAAGATGCATATGATACAAACAGAAATAGTGGAAGACTTAATTTACGAAAATACGAGCTAACTTTTTCCCTTATTCTTCATTTCATTTCACATGACATATCACATTGCACACTTCTTCTAATTTAATTCTTATTTGACGGAGACGAAAATCGGACAGAGTAACCTCTGTAAATCGGATAACTGGGGATTTGCAAATCCCACTCTCAAGGCATCCTGATAGACAGTTTATACAGTATATACTTTCAGACATACCAGATATCCATATAGGATCATATACCCTTCCATGGGCGCATGCATAACTTGGCTCCGTGCCACTGTGCCTAACAACATGCAATCCAACACATAAACATAAACTGAATACTACAAATGTACATACATCCAACTGAAAGACATGTACAAAACATATACAGGCCATATACAAAATAAAGGATCAGACATCATGATCACCAAATGAATAGAACACTATACAACAGTACATGTTCTCCAAAAATAACATTTATAATAAATAGTAGCCTCCGGCTACCCAGAACTCCATATCCTCATGCTAGTACCTCTAGCCACGGGTAGTGTCCTTGTCCCATGAGGGCTCTTCAATTATCTGTGTTCTTGAAATCATATCTCCAAACGGGGTTAGGGACGAATCTCTAGTAAGCTCCAGGTTTATAGAGAACTCTCCATACCCTGGGCTCATTTCCTGCATGACATTCAGATACATAATATACAAAACATCATATAAGCAAATATCATAGCTGAACATATCTCATATAACATGTCATGTAATCCAATATCATAACTAAACCAAGAATATACACAAATCTTATCAGAGACGTACGCAGTCATTTCCAAGGGATGACCCCAAGCGAAAATCAACGCACATAACAAATATCTTTTACAAAATCATCACAATACTCACATCAGAACGAAACATGTTATCTCAAAGACGTACGCAATCATTCCCAAGGGATGACCCCAAGCGGAAATCAACGTACGTAACAAATATCCTTTATAAAACATTACAATAATCAAGTCTGAACAAAACAAATCATATCAGAGATGTACATAGTAATTCCCAAGGAATGACCCCAAATGAAAATCAACATACGTGTTCCCAATGGAGGACCCCAAGTGGAACCAGAACATATCGGAGGCGTACACCCTCAATCTCAGGGGGAACCCCAAGAAGACATCAGTGTACATAAGATCAATGGCCAAAGATCATCACATAACAGAGGTGTACACAATCAATCCTAAGGGAGGACCCCAAACGGAAATCAGTGCACATGTTCCCAAGGGAGGACCCCAAGCGGAACTCAACATATAATAGATATATACACAGTTAGTCCCAACGGATGACCCCAAGCGGACATCAGTGCATAAACAAATCAATGTCCAGAAATCATTACAAAAATCATATCGAAACATATCAAAGTAAACACATCAAAACATATCACATCACATCATCATATAGTTCTATATGAATGCATCTATATCATATATCTCATACATATCATACAACCTGACCACAGTCCGTACACTATGGCGGAACACAAAGTAAGAGCGAACCCCATAAACATAGAGCTTACCTCTTGGAGCTTTACAATTTGCTTACTTGAAGAACAAGCTACTTATCTTGCTCTACGAGAATCCAAACGTTCACAATCCCTAGGCACACCTAGAGAAGGAATTCATACAAATATCAATAAAATGGTTCAAAGCCAAGTAGTTAACCATACACACCATTTATTGATTTTATCTTTTACTTATCAAATACTTCTTAACTATTCATACATACGGTACTGTTCATCTCTACAATACTATTCATGTATACGTCACTATTCACGTATACAGTACTATTCATATACGTAACTATTCAAAAATACGGTATCTCAAATTTTCCAAATACATTTTCACCATTAAAATCTTCATCTGAACACTTTTTTGCAACATGAGCTAAGCCTCAATCAAGCTCTAACATGCTCAATCAAGCCAAACTTTAAAAATGAAAACCTAAATCAATCTTTCTCAAAACTCAAAGAAAACTGGATTTCTTAACATAGACTTACCTAGAATCACCCAATGAGTGGATTTCCAACCTCAAATGAGATCAAAACGCCCTCTTGGACCTTCGATCAACAAAGAGTGCCACTTTCCCTTCCGTTTTTTTCTCAATACAAGGCTTTTTGATAGATTATGGATTAGGGGTTGTGTTTGTCTCCCAATTCTAAGCAACTTTGCGTTTCACCTCACTTGATTTCATCAAGAAATGGAGAAGTTGGAATTTGAGCTCTCCATCCATGGCTACTGTCGACCCACAACGAAGAAGAAGAATGAGGCGTGCGCGTGAGAAGAAATAAAAAGGAAATAAGGTTGCTATGTCTAAACTTAAGTATTTAAGTTAGTTTAGTTGGATAAAATCTTATCTATCTACGCACCTCCATTCACTACCAAACTTTGCACACTAGTCCAGAATGTTTTTATGGTAATATTTATAATTTTAGTTTTTACTTTCGGGTAACTTTATTTACCCGCATTTTTACTCCTTAACTGTCATTTTAACTCCTTTTTCACCAAATGTGACTTTATTTCTTTTTCTTTATAATTATCCTTCAATATTAAATCCATAATAAATGTGAGGGTCATTATATTTATCCTTTTAAATGACATAACTTATATCTTTTCACTCTCACAAAGAGATGAGACCCACATTTTTATTTTTTGTCAACTCTTTACTTTATCTATCTCTTTCTCTCTCTTAAAATGACACAACTTTACATCCTTTATACACACACTTTTCCCTATATATATATATATGTGTGTGTGTGTGTGTGTGGCAGGATCCTTTGACACCGGTGTCAAATTTCAAATTTGACACCTCATGTGAGAGCCGTTAGATCAAAAAAGATCAACGATGGCACATGTTTACAAATCAGAGCCGTTGATCTTTTTTGATATAATGGCTCTCAGATAAGGTGTCAAGTTTAAAATTTGACACTGGTGTCAAATGATACTATATATATATATATATATATATATATATATATATATATAATTTACAAAAATATATATATGTAAAAAATATGTTTACAACCACTTTAGATAGGTTATCTGTATCTACCTTTTATAATTATGTACTACCGGTAATACATAGTTATAATATTAAAGTTTCTTTTTTCTCTCTCTCCACATCAGCAGACAGGGTACGAAAACAAAAGTAGCTTTCATACTATAATTATGTAATACCTGTAATACAAAGTTATAAAGAGTAGGTGTAGATAATCTTATCTAAAGTGGCAGTAGAAAAGTTTGCCCATATAGAAAAAAATATTTCTACATGTAGTACATAGTATATAGAAACGTTTAGTTCATATATATATATATATGGCTTTAATAGCTCTCCGGTTAGCAACACTTCCATCAGGATCCGGTTCTATATCCTTTTGTTGTTGTTAATTTTAGGATCCGACTCCGTATCCTACTATAATATATTTGCTGCAAGTTTTTCCATCAGCGGTGACAACAGAAATTAAAAACCCTATATATATATATATATAACAAAATTTGTTGAAATTAAACTTGTCTCTATTCTGTGCATATCTGCCACGACGACCGTTCTTACCTCTTTCCTATCAAATAGGGATATGAACCGAAATCAACACTTTTTTACCCTAAATTAATAAACATTCGTTTGCTTATTCTATCTCTTTCTGTCCAATACTATTTTAAGGTGTTATATGGTTACAAGTGGATTATAGATAAGTTGTTCTAAGTGTCATGACATTGTTAAATTGAGTCTATATAAACCCCCACGAAATGGGTTTCTATCAACATTGTTATTGCTTTTGTCTCTAGCACTTTTGGCTGAGACATCAAGGCAAAGTAAGAAAGGTATATAACACAGTTTTTATAATAAAAAAAAATGGCTGGTGGTGGAATTGTGAACGCTGGGTCTCTCAAAAGGGCTCATCTTTATGAGTACAAGATTACTGGGTACTTCATCTTTTCTTGCATTGTTGGAGCTCTTGGTGGCTCTCTCTTCGGATATGATCTTGGTGTTTCAGGTGAGGTTCTTTATATTGATATCATTTCAATTGTTAATGCCCTCACATTGTCAAACAAAAGATCCAAGTAAGTGAAGGAGAATAGAAACATTGCAACTTTTTAGAGGTTAATGCTGGTTACATTCACACACTAGAAAAATATCATTAGAAAATTAATGAATTCTTATTTCAGGTGGAGTTACTTCCATGGATGATTTCCTGATAGAATTCTTCCCCCAAGTGTATGAGAGGAAGCATGCACATTTACAGGAGACAGATTATTGTAAATATGATGATCAAATGTTAACACTCTTTACTTCGTCTTTGTACTTTGCTGCTCTGGTGTCCACCTTTGGTGCTTCCAGCGTAACAAAAAATAAAGGCAGGAGAGCCAGTATTATTGTTGGTTCCATAAGCTTTTTCATAGGAGCTGTTCTAAATGCTTCAGCCAAGAACATTGCAATGTTGCTAATTGGTCGTATCCTTCTTGGTGTGGGCATTGGATTTGGTAACCAAGTAAGTTCAATGCTTCCCAAAATATTGATAAATGATGTGTTTTGTCATAAAAAATTAAGCTGCACTCACTCACCACTAATTATGTATATTTCTCATTATTGTTTAGGCCGTTCCATTGTATCTATCAGAAATGGCTCCTGCAAAAGTCCGAGGAGCAGTGAACCAACTATTTCAATTAACAACTTGCTTGGGAATTTTGATTGCTAACCTTGTAAACTATGCTACTGAGAAAATTCATCCATGGGGATGGAGATTATCTCTTGGTTTAGCTACTGTCCCAGCAACTGTTATGTTCATTGGTGGTTTGTTGTGTCCTGAGACACCAAACAGTCTTGTAGAACAAGGCAAAATGGATGAGGGAAGAAAGGTGTTGGAGAGAGTTAGGGGTACCCCTAATGTTGATGCTGAATTTGAAGATCTTATTGAAGCCAGCAGAGAAGCACAGGCCATCAAGAACCCATTTCAGAACCTCCTCCTTAAAAAGAACAGGCCTCAATTTATAATTGGTGCCTTGGCTATCCCTGCATTCCAACAGCTAACTGGCAATAACTCAATCCTCTTCTATGCACCCGTCATTTTCCAAACTTTGGGCTTTGGCTCTGGGGCTTCTCTATATTCATCTGTTATTACTAGTGTAGCACTTGTTCTTGCCACATTGATCTCAATGTTTTATGTTGACAAGTTTGGAAGGAGAGCTTTCTTTTTGGAAGCTGGTACTGAAATGTTCATCTGCATGGTAACTAACTACTCTTTCACACTATCTCTTGTCCTTAAAATTTCATTGCACAAATGCAATGGAAACAATATCTATTACCTCTTTTGCATTGCTAATTGGACCATTTTGATGTGCAGGTTGCTACAGCAGTTGTTTTGGCTCTTGAGTTTGGTAAAGGGAAAGAGCTATCATTTGGTGTTAGTATCTTCCTTGTTGTGGTGATTTTCTTATTTGTCTTAGCATATGGAAGATCTTGGGGTCCTCTGGGTTGGTTGGTTCCAAGTGAGCTATTCCCATTAGAGATAAGGTCAGCTGCACAGAGTGTTGTGGTGTGTGTTAACATGATCTTCACTGCAATTGTGGCACAATTCTTCCTCGTATCACTTTGCCACCTTAAATATGGAATCTTCTTGCTGTTTGGGGGCTTGATTGTCGTCATGAGCTGCTTTGTCTTCTTTCTCTTGCCGGAAACAAAGCAAGTTCCCATTGAGGAGATTTATCTTCTATTTGAGCAGCACTGGTTCTGGAAGAAAATTGTAGCAGATGAAAATCAAGATAGATCAAATGGACATGCATAAGATATCAAGAAATTCAACCAGGGAAATGGTTGGATTGAAAAGTCTCTCCTTTGTATTCATAAACTCTAGAAAAGAAAAAAGAAAAAAAAAAAAAAACCACTGTGGGGTGGAGAAAAATTCTTATGGCAATCTTACCATTGTTTAATTACAAATTGACCGTTTCTTAGATTCATAAACTCTAGAAATGGCATTCAAATTGAAAGTGAGAGGAAGTGAGAGTACTGAATACTTTACGTGTATCTCTCTCATATTTATATGGAAGAATGCTATCAATACTCTTTTTTCAAACACTTTATTATTATTAAGTAAAATTTCATGTTAATTTAATTAATCATTATCATCATCACCACCACCATCAACCCGACACGACCACCACACCATCGTCACCGCCGACGTTGTACCACCAATGTCATCATCACAACCACCACCACCACGATGTCATCGCCACCATCATTGCCACCACCACGATGATGTCATCGCCACCACCTCCACTATGCCACCGTCATCACCACCATTACATTTCAACCATTGTTGTCACCACCACCACCACCATGTCGCCACCATTTTCACCACTGTCACCAACCAACACTACCATCGATGCAGTCACTGCCATCACCACCACCACCATCATGCCCATCACCACATCATCGCCACTGCCACCCCGCCACTATCACCAACCACCGCCACCAGCGCCGTAGCCACTGCCATCACCACCACCACCATGCCATCACTACCACGCCACCACCATCGCTACCAATGACTACCACCATCGTCGCAGCCACTGGCATCACCACCACCACCACCACCATTATTGCCGCAGCCACTGCCGTCATTGTCGCCACCACCATCGCCACCATTATCATCGTCACCAGCCACCACCACCACCATTTCCGCAGCCATTGCCGTCACCACCACTACCATCGCCACTGCCTTCAGTACCACTATGCTGCCACCATCGCCGCGGCTACCACCACCGTAGCCATATGGAAAGTAGCTCTAGGACTTTAAATGTTAATTTAAATGTTATAAAAATCAATTTAAATGTTACAACACTTTATATAACTGAAAAACAGCTATAGGACTTTAAAAACCAGAATCAGTGTAACTGTCGATCTCAATACAGAAAATTCAGAAATTAAAAGTAGAAACAAAGACACAAGATATATCTTGGTTCACATTCCTTAGTGCAATAGGATGCTACGTCCAGACTGAAGCAACCACATATATTTTATTAATCACAATAGTAATGTTTTGCAAACATTAAACACAAGCAATCAATCAAAATGTCTAAAATCTTCTTAGTGCTCACACCGCGCCAAGCTCTAAGAATAGACTCTCAAGGCGAACCTAGGAGTTCACTACTCTCAAGGCGAACCTAGGAGTTCACCACACTCCCACACAACTATTTCACTTTAACTTACACAAGAACAAAAAAATAAAAAATAAAATAAAATATAAATAATATATATATATATATATAATTATATCCAAATTTAATGGTTGATTTACTTATATTTAAGTATTTAAATTTAATAATCACATAATGTGTTAGATACAAATAGAATTAATAATTAAGATTATTATTTTATTTTATTTTTGATAAACAAGATGAAAAATTTAATAGAGGTTATATATACAATTTTTTTTCGTACAACTACTTTTATGGTTGTTGGATCGAAATTATCTTATTTAATGTTATTTTTTAACTGTTGATTTAATTTTGATTTAAAAATTATAAAAGTGGTTATAAAAGATTATAAAGGAAAATAGGTTGTAAATATAATCTTTTCCTAAGAATATAACTTATACTTAGATAAAATATCCTACCGCATATACATAGGTTCTTCTTTATTCTTCATTAACCTTTTGGATAATTCACCTACTTGTGCTAACAAACTTTACAAGACATAATTAATTATTAATTAAATAAAAAATGATAAAAATCGAACTCATGACACCAAAATTCTGATACCATGTAAAAAAATCAGAATTTGTGCATTATCCACTCTTCAAGCCCAATAGCCTCTCGTGTGAGAGACATGTTAAAGTTATATAAAATCATTATTGTAGTATCACCCACCAACTTAAGTTTTTAGGTTGAATTGATTCTTTACAAGTTAAAGAACCATTTCACCCAAAACCTTAAAGTAGTAGGTGACGACCTTTTTAATTATTTATATTATATTCCCTAACACACCCCCTCACGTAAGAGCCATTTGTGCTTTAAGAATGTATATGACACAAGCCCATTATTGGTTTGCCTTGTGCTGCAAAAACTTAAGAGCCCATTTTTTTGGTATAATTTATTTTTAAATTTTATATTTTTCTTAATTCCACCTGGAAGTGGGGGGCGGTGAGTTTTGAACTCGTGACCTCATGGTCCCTGAAGCTCTGATACCAAGTTAAAGAACCATTTCACCCAAAACCTTAAGGTAGTAGGTGACGGCCTTTTAAATTATTTATATTATATTCTCTAACATTACATTATTAAATATATATAAAACCTAGAAGTGATTGAGTCTGGTGGTTCAACCCGCTAACCTGCCAAAACGAGGTAGGTTGGGTTGAGGTTTCAACCCGCACCGCCTAAAAGTGGGTCAAAACGTGTTCAACACACCGGGTTATAATTTTTTTTTTACAATTAAGTAGTATTTCATTTGTCATTAAGTTTTTGTGATATCCAAAAAAAATTTATCTTAGTACTCCTTAGAAAAAATAAAGAATAAAAAATTTATTTTTGACAAATATTATCTATATATGGAAACAAATAAGTTCCTAAAGAATATTAGTATACATTTAAGATTGAGACTAGAAAAAATTAAGAGAAGTGTGAATAAAATAAAATAATATTAGAAAATTTCATAAAATATAATTTATTTTTAAATTTTAATTAATTTTTCTTAATTAGCGAGTTGGTGGGTCGATTCACCAACCCATAAAATGGGGTGAGTTCATTTTTTCAACCCATATTTTATGGTGGGCCAACCCGTACCGCCCCATTTTTGGCTGGTTGGGGCGGGCGAACCCATATTGTCACCCCTAATAAAATCATTAATGTGGTCTCACCTACCAGCTTAAGCTTTTGGATTGAATTATTTTTTTATATAGTATCAAAGTCTCGTCTCGTGTGAGGGGGCGTGTTAGAAAAATATAAAAGTATTAATGTAATCTCATC
Source organism: Gastrolobium villosum (assembly GCA_032173675.1). Classification (NCBI taxonomy): domain Eukaryota; kingdom Viridiplantae; phylum Streptophyta; class Magnoliopsida; order Fabales; family Fabaceae; genus Gastrolobium; species Gastrolobium villosum. The sequence continues at coordinate 319,506 of JAVKPL010008475.1, read as the reverse complement.
TAATAACTTAAGTTTTTAAGTTGAAATAGTTTTTCTGATACCATACTCCTCTCAAGAAGGACTTTGAATATTTGGAGAAGTTAGACGCACAACAGTCATCATAGTAATTATTTTTAAACAATGTGAGAAGCCTTGTATAAATTAATTTAAACTCTTTCTACAAAATAAAAAATATATTATTTGGTTTCTTGGTGTTACTATAGCCATTGTTGGTGATTTTTGTTGCTTGGAAGCTTGTATATTGATCTCTGGAAGCCTATGAACCCGTTGGTGGTAAGATTTCTCAATTTCACCGAGTATTTCTTGTGCATCAAAATTTGGACATAATATGATGTGTATGTTGGTGAGCATGGTTAGAGAGGTTTGATGGCTATGTTCTTTTGGAATTTATTGTTCGTATGCATAATAATCGGTAGAAATGCAAGAAAAATTTAAGTGATTTTGGTTGTAACACTTACACAAATTTTCAAGGATGAAAGAGTGATGGTTTGTGAAGGAAGTATTTGAGACAATGTAACTTAACGAACGTAACTTAATGTGAATATACCTTAAGTAGGTAAAAGTCAAATTGTGCATTTGTGTTTCGTTGATTTGTGGGAACCCCTTAGCAGCTTTAAATATACATTGTATGATGTTTAATAATAGTATTTGTGATTCCGTAATAGTTTTGGGTTACAATCACAATTTTGAAAAATGTTGAATACAAACGTTTTATAAACGTAAGGATTTTGTCAACGATATTAAAAAGAAATTTTTTTTACCGTATTTTTAAATGAACTATTATGATTGTAACTGCGCTTAATATCATAATTGATGATAACATTACCGATCGCACATGACTTCTTTTAGAAAAAATAAAAAGTGTTTTGAGACACATCAACTATTTTGACCTATGAATTTGACTGTGTCCAACATGGGCAAATAACATTTTTGTAAAAAAAATTATAACTTTTTAAAAATTTAAATATATTAATAAATTTGTAATTTTAAAAAAGAATTAATAAAATAAAAGAATCAGAAGACTTGAAACATTTTAATAAGATGAGATCTCGGTGGGTTAAGTGCCCATCAGGTTCGACGATGAACACGACCAAAGAATGGGTCTGAGGTTTCTTCTTCTTGGCCTTGGTGGCAGCGACGACGACAAGGGAAGAAAAGTCGACGAGTGGCTTAGTGTCATCGTTGTAGTTCTGTTGAAGGAGCTCATGTGCGTGTTCTTCAGAATCCAGTGCCCATGCTCCCGGCTTAGACCTAGTAGATATAGTAGTCGCCATGTCCCTTTTGCTCTTACGGTTACTCACACCACACAACAATGCTTAGTGTGTTTTGGCAGCAAAACAATGGACATGTGCCCATTAAAAAGAGACAGCAAAACTTGATGAATGGTGCTGATTTACCATCATATCATTAATTTTTTTATGATATTAACCATTAGATATATAATTCTTAAATAAAAAACTTTATCAAAAAGCTTTAAAATTAAATCTTGATGGTAGAAACAGAAAGAATCTTTTAAGAAAAATTAATAAATTTATATTATCTTTATAATTTTATTAATTTTTTTTTGAAAATTCATAAGATTTTTTTCATCTCAATTTAAATATTTGATCGATTATATGATTTATTAAGGGCTCCTATATATATTAAAGGTAAGCTATATTATATATATTACAAATAAGATTATGTTTATCTCATTTTACATGAGATAAATAACTTTCCTACACACACAAAAAGATGTTGGGTCTTACTACTCTTTTTTCTCTCCTTTTATCTATGAGTCTCACTTGTATTTTTATTTCTACAACATGAGATAATATTTTTCCTACAATATAAGAAAAATCCATCCCTTATAAATATCATTTAATATCAAAATGTGTCAGTTTGAAATGTGACATTTTTTAAAATAACATGTCCGTGTCGTGTCTCGTATCAATATCAATGCAAACACATATATATGCATGTTATGTGTGTATAAAAATGAACTAGTCTTGTACGAAGAAACTAGAAAAAAAAAATTAACGAGTTCATTCTATATTTTTATCTCTTATGCTACGAGAAATACTTATCTCATAATAAATATTATAAAATTATCTCCTAAAAATACTTATACCGTAATAAATATTTAGAATTATGTTAAAACGATTCAATTAAAAAAATTCCAATTTATTTTATACGACGGACCTAAATATTTAAGGCTAAATAGTCTTAAACCCAAAGCTGTGAAGATGGATGTTTGAGTTCACAGTGTGACTGAGTGACAGAGAGAGGGTTTGGAGAGGAGAGAACTGAGTGTGTGTGATTCGATGGCGAATAATGGGAAGGGCGGCGAAGATGAATCCCAAAAGAATAACAATAAAAAGCGAAAGCAAGTTTTCCCATACGGCAACTACAAGAGTTACTATGGCTATCGAGTATTCTTCTTCTCTTTCCTTTTCTAACCTTTACCTTTTTTTCACACTAAAGCTTTAATCTTTACAAGCCCCAACATCATCACCACGCTGCTCCCCTTCTTTCTCTCTTTTTTTTTTTTTCGATTTTTTTTGTTGGTAATATAATTGGGGGAAAAAAAAAAACTAGTATCAAAGCATGACCGAAATTTGGGTATAGTTCTGCATTACATGCATGAGTGCTTTTATTGATATTCTGTCAATTTGATATTGTTACAGATTGGTCAAGGCATGGATGAAGATCCTCGGTTGAAAGTGTTGAGGAAGGAATGGTTTGAGGGCAAGGAGTGTCTTGATATTGGCTGCAACAATGGGATAATCACCATCCAGATTGGTAATTTCCCCTCCCTTTTTTTTTTCTTTAATGAATTCATTGAACAAATAATGCTCTCCATTTTCCAACTTCAAAGGTTCATTCTTTACTTATTAAACTATCTTTCAAATGGGTATAGCTTTGACTATTACTACAAATGTAATAAACTAAGTTTGATTCTCATTGCTGTTATATCCCTCCCTGCCTATTAAAGTGTTCATTTTATGTGGACAATTTTATTTCTAATTGTAATTTCTGTCATTCTGATCAAAATGTTGCCTCTTTTATTTTTCCTCACAGCACAGAAGTTTTGCTGCCGGAGCATTCTTGGAATTGACATTGATAACGGTAAGATTCTTGTCAATTCTAATTTCTATTGCCGTAGGGTATTCTTTAATTCTAAAATTGAGCTTTGTTCGGTATATGTTCCTATTTGATTTGGCCTAAATGTATGCAAAATGTAACTTAGTTCTGATGTGTATGCTCAAAATTAAACGTTAAATTTACAGATTGAATCTTTAGAATGCTTAACTGTATCACGTTACTTAGGTCAACTTAAGCTATTAATGAATCCTCCTTGTATTTCTACATATGCAGCCTGTTAATGTGCATTATACTTCTTTAGCAAGTAACATTTGAGATTCTAAAGAATCAACATAGAAAGAAACACTCATTTAAAAAATAAAGTTGATGCTGTTTACTTTGTATTTAAGATGTGATCTTATGATATATCAAGACAAAAAAAATGAAGGGCGTGAAGCGGCTTTGAATTTTGTTTCTGGAGGAGTCCTGTTGGATACTTATTGTACTGAACTTAGTAAAGTAGTTTACAGTTACTTAAATATCGTTCGTTATTTAGCTGCACATAGTAGAGATCAATAACTGTTTAATCCTTATTGATTTTATTTTTCTGAGCAATCTGCTAGATCGAGTTCAGGATGCATATTGGAATCTAAAAAAAACTGTTAGAATGAAATCTGCTGGGAATAAACCTGCCAAAGCCTCCAAACTTAAGGACAAGGACCATGCAGACAATTCCGAGAATAGTGTTACTGTTTTGTCAAATGTCAATAGAGAAGATAGTTCAAAGGAACCTTCTTCAGAGCAAATTGATCTGTCTGATATAGTTTCATTTAAACGAGAAAATTTTGTTCAGAGTCGGCACCCACCGGGAAAGCACTATGATACAATTATCTGGTCAGTCAGCCGTTGCTGTTCTCTTTTTCTTTTTCTTTTCTGTTTCACTAAATAAAACATTTTCTCTGGGGATAAAACTTTTGAGGGGAGTGGGGCAGAAGTTTGTCATCTCTTATGCCTTGTAGGATAAAAGTCCTGTTCAAAATTATTTGTCTTTGATTTTTTTGTCCTTTCTGTCCCTTTTCTTGGGTTGACTTCTACAGGATAGTTGCTACCTAATGGAGTATCTTCATATTGTAGTTTTTATATTTTTAATAACCAGATTTTATTGAATGTGTATATGTAGGCATGAGTGCTCTTGCAAGCATTTGACTCATTTTCAATTAGTAAGTTTCAGACAGGAAGAAATTCATAAGTGTGGCTTGACTGAACCCATTTGCTATAAAATAAATTTTATTGAAGTAGGTTTATTTTATATTGTCTTCAATGTGCTTGTTGTCTGAAAATAAATTTCTTCTGACTATGCAGTTTAAGTGTTTCAAAATGGATACATCTAAATTGGGGGGATGATGGCTTACTTACATTATTTGCAGAGACTTGGAAACTGCTCCGACCTGTAAGTTTCATCTCCTTCCATCATCCTATTGTTTTTCTTTCTAATTTTGAAGGTTTAACTACCTAATATAAAAGTGTTATTGGAAAAAGTAAAAGACTTGATAATATATGGGGACCTCTCTAGTAAGAGAAGTGGTTTATGGTTAGATAAGCAACAGATTCATAGCTGCAAATGATCTCTTCTAAAGAATCTACACCAATCCCCTTCATTTCTTTTTATCTGGGTAATCATGCGTGTTTTCTTCTTCACTCTTTCTCAAGGTCCCATCTCTCCAGTCTCCACTCCATTCCAATGCCTTTTTTCTGTCCTTCTCTCTGTTCCAGCTTGGATTCGTTATCTGAACTTGACTGATTTAATAGTGTACATGACTCTGCAAAATTACCCACATACTTCCCTACCTTTCTCTAAATATATTCTGTTGTATATGTAAAAAACGCAACCTTTCTTCTGAGCAGGGTGGCATTCTTGTGTTGGAACCTCAGCCATGGAAGTCATATGAAAGCAATCGTAATGCCTCGGAGGTAATAACTAGCTTTCCTTCTTTTCAGTGATTATCAATTTTATATTTCGGGGGGTACTGGGAAGTGGGAACCTTTACATAATATGGCAAGCTTACCAAGTTTACTCTATAGAGTCATCTTGGACCTTTTCATTTTGTAAATTTTCTGCATGGTTTGGAATCATTTCCTGAAATTTTAATATATGTTGTTTAGGGATTTGCTTGTGAACAAAGCAAAGATTAGTTTCTACAGATGGATGTTGTTTTGTGTTTTTTTGTTGTGTAATTCTATTTTATGTCAGAGGAACAACTAATGCATTATCAATTTGCTAATATTTTAGTTGTGCTTTAAATTTCTTTATACCTAGCTAGGTATCACTTACCAAAAATAAGAAAGGGACTGTTGAATCATTTTTCCCCCCCATTATGCAGACTACTGCTGCCAACTACCGAAATATTATGATTCGTCCAGAACAGTTTCAGGAAATACTGCTAGATAAGGTTTGTATTAAATGTTTCTTTGGAATACTACTGCATTCCATATTTAAAGTCTGTTCAATTAGTAACAAGCATTCCTGTTTGCTTTGCCTATTTATTACAATTTTATCCAGATTCTGATGTCTGATATTTAACTTGTTTTAGATTGGATTTAGAACAGTAAAAGATATCACTTCAGGTTTGACAGGTAGCAAGACCGGTTTCAATAGACCAATTTTGGTTTTTCAGAAATGACCCATGCAGAAAGTCAGGTGCAGAGTCAATGTGATTTAATGTGGAGTCATTCTTTCCCATAGAGAAGTTTCTCTTTTATAATTTGAGGTTGGGATTGGTTACTTATAGACAGTGAATTTACAAAAAAAAAAAAAAAAGAAGAAGAAAGCTTGGGTGTGATGCAGCTACTGTTCACAATGATAACTTCATGTGCATAGTGCGTCCTTTGTGTTTTAAAAGCAGCAATTAAGCAAATTTGGAGTAGACAGGTGCTTGATTGTAGAGAATGAAAATCATATTATGTCTTTTGTGTATTTTGCTAATAGAATGTCAATTTGATCTCACATAAATCAACGAAGATGAAGTAATGAATTTGTTTTGCTTGTGTGTTATAACTTACATATACCACCACATGAGATTCTTTAAATGATTTTTATTTTTTTTTGCTTATTTATCTGAAAGAGAAATGTAATTTATACTCTTTCGACATGCAATGTGACTAATAGCCTAAAACTGACCAATGAGGAGTTGACCTGTTTTCTGGTCAGGAAATAATTCGGCCTCTTTTGGTGATTTGGTGGTTCGTTGAAGTTGTTTTACCTTAACTGCTTGGATTGGAGAGGAGATATATTTAGTTGGAGAGAGTTGTACAGCCTTCTGTGAGAGGCTTACTTTACTTTAGTCTAAATTGACTTTAAAAGTAACATAGAATTTTTTTTTTTTTTTTTTGGTAAATAAAGTAATATAGAATTAAATTTATTAAAAAACTTCTTTAGAAATCAGATTACATGAGGGAAATTCTTTTTTGCTTTTACTGCAGAATTTTCTTTTTTCTGTTATATTCACATAAAAATTAATGGATCTCATTGTAAAGAGAAGAGATAGAAAAAAATGACGGAATCTATTTACTTTTATGTTAGTGTAGCATAGAAAATATTTTTGCAATAAAAGCATAATGTTAAATCCTATTTTAAAAGGTTCGCCTTGTAAACATTGAGGTTTGATCTTTATTTTTAATAAAATAATGTAAATACAAATGATTGTTATTTTAAGAGTTTATTGCTTCTCATGTTATAGGAGATAAATTTATTTTTTAAATATATGTAAAAATATGTGGAGCTCATGTGAGCCATATATAAGATAAAGAGAAAAAAAAAATATGGCTCTCACATATTTTTATGTGTATGTAGGAAATAATTTTATTTCCTACAAAATGAAATATTAAAATTTTATTTTAATATATAAATATAGCTTTTTTGTTTTTTGATAAACAAATATAGCTTTTTTAAAAGGAAAATATTATTCTCATTTTACATGAGGTAGTTATCACCTTTTCTCTTACTTCGAAAATCATACCCTTTTTTTTTTTACTTTTAAATAGCAGGCCCTACTTGGGTTCTCTCTGTAACATGAGAGAACTACTCTCATGTTACATGAGAGTAATATTACCCTTTTTAAAATGTACTAAATATTAGTTTAAATTAATTTATTAAAATATAATAAATATGAATTTAAATAATTTCATAAAACAAACTATATTATAAATTTAATTTTTAAATATAATAGTGTCAATTGTATGTTTTTAATGCGCACGTATAAATTTTTAATTTACTTTAAATTAAATTAAAGTTTTATTATATAATAAAAAAGTAATGCAATTCAATTAATTTTTTGCTTATGTTTTTTCTTTTTGATTAAATTAATAAAATTTTAAATATCCTTAAAACATGGGCTGAAAATTTTCTATTTTTTTTTTTCTAAATTTTTTAATCTGTAAATCATTTTAACAATTTGGTAAATAGAAGATGATTTCATCAGTAACCGTAATTTACAGAATAAATAATTATTTTTGAAGGTTTAATACCTATAATAGATCTGACCAAACCTTATTTTTTTTAAAATAAATCATGTCAAATCTATAATTTAGCTTGTATCAAATTAAGGAGATGTGATATTTACAACATTTTACAACCACTTTTATGATTATGAAAATTAAATTAACAATTATAAAATGACATCAAACAAAAGCCATGGTAATCCCTAAAAAGATGTTACTTAAATTTTTAAAAGCTATGTCCAATTGAATTATGGTCATAATTACCTAATTACTTTTACGTTTTTTATGTTTTCTTCATTTGACCTGACTTGATAACGGTTGTCATTATGGCACTTAATACTGATTCCTTATATAAACACCTTTGTGTCTGCTCTTTTAAAATATCCCTCCTCCTCATTCCTCAGCATCAACAATGGATGCAAGAGAAGATTCAAAGGTGCAGCAGCAGCTGCAGACCTTTGATGAACGAGAGCAATACATAAGCCTCCCCATTCCAAACTCCTATTCGCATTCCAGCAACCTCTACCCAATGTCTAATGCCATGGAATTCAATGTGCTAAAGAATGCAAGTGCTAACAGAGGTAATTCTTTTTCCTTTGTATCAAGTGAAGCCTCATCTGGCTATTCTGATGTCCCTCCTCCCGAACATTCTTTTGAGAAGCGTGGCGACGAATTGGAGGTTGGTGGTGATGAATTTGATGAAGAGGAGTGTTTGGATGAGTGGCTGGAGAGTGAAAAAACAAAGAAGGAAATTGAGCAGCTGGCTGCAATGGTTGGTGTTGACACTACGGAACCAGCTATTGTGCTGACTGAAGTAGTGAGAGTTATCAAACACTTAGAAGACAACTTAAAAGAGAATAAACCAGTCTTGCACTACTTACTCCAGTGCTTAAAATAATTTTAGAGTCTTTTAGAGTCCTGCACTACTTACTCAAGTGCTTAAATAATTTTAGTTCTTCATTGAAATGTGGCCCAGCTCTTTTATTTATTCCTTTTATTTGAAGGAATAATGCTTTTCTTCTTTTTGATATGTACGTGTGGCTTCCAACTTCCTTCCATATAATAATATCTTTGAGAATGTCTCTTGATTATTTTTAATTTCTTTCTTCCTTTAGTTTCTTCCCAATTTACTTAACATAAAAATTCATTCTTTACTAGCAATGATAGAAAGGAAATAGCTTCTTGTGGGTGGAAAAAACGTTGCCATATATATGGTTGGGAGTTCAGAAAATGAAAAGGAGAATAATGTGATTTTCATTAACAATAAAAAATTAAAAAAATTAGCGTGATAATTACATACATACACCTTTGTCGGTTACTTAAAGTTTACAAGTCAACATTTTAACTAAATTACATACAACAAATGTATACAAATTCTAAAAAATAAAACAGTCAACCCAAATAATAATAATGATAATAAAGTGTCTACTGTTGTAAAATTATTAAGAATTGGAAGAATAGAGAGAAGGGAATATATTCTGGCTGTATTGTCATATATTAATGCTTTATACATGCTTTATACATAGGTTCAAAAAACATGAAAGTTATCATAACTGCAATTATTCTCCAACAGTCATAACGTCTCCAACGTAACAGTTATATAATGGATATGTACAGCCAATAAATTGTTTGTAACACCTACTTCTCTTTATTCGGCTTTTACTTAAAATTACCATGTTTAATTATTCATTTGTCAGGGCTCGGAATTTTCTCCCAATGATGCAGGGTTACTACAAAAACAAGCTACCGTAGAAAGTAAAACTTCACTTACAAAAAGATTATGATGATTTCTAGTAAGTCCTCCTGTCCACGTCAATGACATGGTGCATAACACATTCTTGTCGGCTATGAATTGACTTTAACAAATTCCATAATGACAATACATCTCAACTCCGTATTATAATTCTTGAAGACCATTGATAATGGTATAAATGGAGTCTTTAAAGGTGTATAGTGGCGCTTCAGAAACTTCAGCATACACGGCAAAAACCATATTAAGGGATCTTTAACCATACATTTCAACATGCATTCATCTATTTCAGATATTAAATTACATTGGTACCGTTTGAGTAACATTTAGCTCCGTATACGTTGACGAACTTGTTCTGCATATTGCTACCAGCATGCCAATAATATTCGAAGCACTATTGATCGAATTCTGGAAGTGCACCACATTAGAATTCTGGAAGTGCACCACATTGATGCTGCTTTGCTGCGTTTCAAGCACAATTTCCACTCACTCACCTAAGGAGGCATTTGGTACATCAGCATTATTTCTACATGGATGGATATGTTAAAAAAAGTAGGATTTCGGACATGTTTGTAACACCAACCTCGGGGGAATGCAGGATGCCGTGGACTAATCTTCACAATCTCTGCAATCTCTTCTTTACTTCAACATAATTTTGTTTGTCATTTGTATCAAAACATACAGATCTTGAGTTTGGAATATCTGGTACTGGGCTATCTAATCTAGCAGTGTGAAAAAGCTAGCATACATACGAAATCCCTCCAGAGTCTGCATGTTCGCAGTTTCCTTACACCAAATCAATGCACTCTATCTGACATGGTTGGTCTGCAGCTAGAGAATAGTGCAAAACATGGAACACAAAATAGTCAAAAATGAAAAAAGGAATTAGGCAGAACTAGAACAAATGGGGAGTAGAGGTAATCTTGCTTACTAAAAATTAGCTGCCTTCGGAGGCTTAGTCTCTTTGTCTAGTTTGCTTTGAGAGACCCATCCAGACCAGCACCAAACACAACACAATGACAGTAGATCATGACCATTGACATAAAAATAATTTTATGAAACTTGAAGAAAGGATGGATAGAATTATTAAACAAAGATACATTCATCAAAGGACCTTTACCAGCCAACATTCTTATCAAAAGCAATTCTCATTTCAAGCTCGTTACCAAACCCAAGTAGTCCTAAAGCAATATGGAAATCCAAACTGTAAACCTTTCCTCTTAAACAAAATTGATCACAGACAGAAAATCCAAGCTTTTCAAACTTCAACTTTTTTTACAAGTGTAAGATCATGAAATAACCTGCCTCACATATACAAGACATAGGATTGAGGGACTATAAATTGATGTTGTCAACCAGACAATTCATTATTTTGGCCCCACAATCGAAGGTGTCAGATAGATAACCTATATCAGCACAAAAAGCTTTGCAAACTATCCAGGTTGGTGACACTTTTCACGCTCTAATCACCAAGTAAAAACAAATCAACTCATGTCTCATTTGTCGGCTGTTGCTGCAATCCAACAAATGATTACGTATTTGGGTCAGCAAGAGGGAGGATTCAAGCTTCTTAAATTGAAACACCACAACGAGGCAGCTTCCTTGAGTCCTTGACTCTTATTGAAGTAAATGCCTACTTTCACATCATTAATGAATTCACATCGACTCATAAGCTCAGTGATACTGCTATCAATATTTCCTTAATGCTTTCTCACCCAGTGTGTGGCTATGCAGAATTATCATCAGAAATAGCAGCTTCATGAAGTATGTTCATGTAGATAGTAGCATCCATATAAATGGCAATTTTCTGCCATTTTTTATTTGTCAGACAATATTGGTTGGAAAAAGAACTCCTGCAAAAGTAAAAGTAAGAACTGATAATTGAGCATCCCACTTGCAGAGTCAGCTTTACCAGTTACCAGAACATGAAAAATATACATCAGTTTATCCAAAAGCTTGAACTACACTGAATAAAACTAGAATGTACACTTTCATCCCTAGAAGGACAGTTCAAATTAACCTGTGCAAGTGTCAAATTTGTGCTACCTACAAGTAAAGAAGCGCTTCTTTAGCATCACACTTGTATAAAAGGAATTCAGGAAAACATAAAAATATATTATATTGATTAAATCAAAGGCAATCTGAAGCAGGAAATCTCTGATCTTTCCAACTAGTGTTAATTATATAAAATTACAAATTTTGACAATGGCAGGATATTTATTTATTTATTCTGAGTAACAACTTTAACAGTTAAACCAAAATGAAAAGTTCCAAATGATGAGATACACATCTTGAGAATCAAGTGACCCCATCCCCTAACATGTAATCATGTAAGTGTAAAATAGATGCCACCAAGAACTACCTTTGATAACTCATAAGAAACCATTATTTCAGTGATCTTTCAGCCATAATATTTGCCTTTTTATCAGTATAATTTTTACTTTTCATAACATGGTCAATAACAAGAGAATGCAACTTACCATAATAAAAGGAAAATGATGCGATCACAAGGAAATAAGTCAAAATGAAAACAATAGATAAATATGAAACTCTTTCAATTTATATCTCTCCCATTCTAAGAAATTTAATTTATGGATGCTTCGTAACATGATATATGGGTAATAAAAGAGTAAGTGTAACTGTTTCATATTTAGACAGCAATCGTAACCAGGAAAAAATAATTGAGAAGCAAAAGAGAATTGAAAATACATTTGCAATTCATAATATTGTCAGTCAATTCAAAGTTTTAAACCAAACGGTGTTGCCACATATTGTATGTGTTGGCACAATGATAATTCTCATCAAGTAACATAACAGGGAAACGGACCTACTTCACACATTAATGTTACATAAAAACATGAATACACAAGATTGCTGTGTGCCACATTTGACATTTATGTACAGCACAGGAGCCAAGCCTGGGTAGTCTGTATTTTATACCACACAATCATTTGTAGTCACCTCAGGAAAGAAGCAACACTAAATGGCCTCAAAAAAGGAGCTATGCAATCTGTCAACCTTCCAGCACAATTGGAATCTCCATGAATAGACCACTTGAATATTCTTGACCAAACAGTTAGGGAAGAGATGCAAGCAAACCACCATGCATTGCAGCTTCACATATGATTCCAGGGATTCTTCTAAGAATTCTCGGCTGCAAATACAGAAAAAATACAAATGGTCAAGGACAAGTGTTACATAATAAAACTCAAGGCAGCACAAGAAAGAAGACAGCAGTATGAACCAGAAAATTACCATATTTGACATTTATTTAGCAGAAGATATGCGCTGCAGAGATGACATCCAGCTACTTGAATGACCAATTTTACTGGTTTGGCCAGGTCCAGGATTAGAAGCTTCAGCAGACAAGGCAGGCTTCAAGGAGTTCCTTTTAGAAGTACCAGCAGGAGAATATGAAGTAGAGGGTATATTTGCTTCTCCAAAAATCTACAGAAAAATAAGTAAACAATGGAAGCTAAATACTGATCTATTAAATTTTAGACATAATAGTGTGAAACCACAGAACTGTGACTTCACTTTTCCTTCACAGCCACAGCAATAAAAATGAAAATTTTAAAGTAAGATGACTTACATTTTTATCAAGAGGATTTTCAGAACTTAAATTTTTTCCCACTGGTGATTTAAACTGAATTTTAACACCAGAACCAGTAGCATTTCCTGATCTAATGTGCTCTTTGACATGCCCTGAATAAGCATTATGTTCTGCCAATCAGAAAATAATAAATAAGACATTTGTTGAAGTATAAAACAAAATGCTACTTCATCCTTGTTCCTAGACATAAAAAATCAAAATAAAGTTAACAACAATTCACATAAAAGGACTCAACCAACTTTGCTGGTCGTCAACATAAAATATTGATGTCCCCTTTACCATGAATTTGTTTTGCATCCAAGACAAGTTTATTTCTTGATAGGAAACACCTATAAATTACATGACTTATTTAAGATGGACCAACCTTGATGGTTGTCAACATCCATTGGAATTGCACGATTGTTACTTGCTCCAGGAACTGGCTGTGGTATGAAAAAAATTAGGATTGTAAGGAGCATGGGAAGATTAAATTAGCAAAATCATCAGTAGCCCCTGCTCCCAGCTCCCCAAATATATATATAATATGGCCCAAAAATCAAATACACTTACAGATAAGGGGGGCTGCACTACATTCTTTTGTGCTTGCTGGTACTTTAAAATGGTCCAATCAAAAACATAATCAAATTCATAACCTGAAATATATCAAGCAAGTCAAAATAGAGGGCGAAAAAATTACACTTGGGTGAAGAGATGGAAAAAAAATATTGCAAAATTCACCAAAATAGAACACGAGTTTTTCGTAAAGAAGAGTGTGTATATCAATAAAACCAAGGCCCTTTTGACATGCTGGATTAATTTTTGGTTAAAACATTCAGTCTAGTCTAGTGAACAACGGGAAACATGCATGTGTATAGAACATAATTATAAAGATTGCAGAATTATGTCACGTCATATCCTATCTTGCAATATTAGGAAAGAATATAATTCTGTATAAGCTTTGAATCTTCTAAATAATCTGTGTAACACAGAGTAAGTTATTTCCTTGTATTTTTATTTAAAGAAAAAATATTACCTTCCCTTTGATCTCCTAGTAAGAAATCTTGTTGAATCCCAACTTTTAATTGTAATAATAATGTCCATGCCCAAAGATACTTTTCCAGAACAATATCAACACAATTGTGCAATTTATTTATTTTATAATACTCAAAGAAATGAAAAGAATAATCACCTTCTCGAGCAAATAGGTCTCGAAATAGGCGGTTCAAGAATCCATAATCAGGTCGCTGATCAAATGTCAAAGAGTGGCAGTAATGGAAGTATGAAGCAAACTCTACAGGATGAGATTTGCATAGTACCTATGGAAAATAACAAAAAAATAAGTACATCATTATTTAAGAAGGGGAAGGGGGAACCTGCACAACAGAGATTAATGCCCAAACACTTACCTCAATAGGAGTTGATAATTTCTTCTGACATATTTTATCATACTTTTGTTTCTTTGTTGCAGCCTTCAGACCTTGCCAAGGAAGGCTAAACACAAATATTTAGTCATTTAAAAGTTAAGACATTTTATTATATCATCACAACAGATATTGGATTATGGAGAAAATACTTGCAGAAGAAAAGCAGATAGAAAAGAATGCCATACCTTCCTCTGAGAAAGTACAAAAGTACGTATCCTAGTGATTCCAAATCATCCCGTCGGCTTTGCTCTACGAAAAAAATATAATAAATGAAATAGAGTTGAAATTCATTTGGGCTGAAGGGGTTAATATCTTTTTCTGACTTACCAATCCCAAGATGAGTATTGCAGCTTGCATAACGTGCAGTCCCTGTTAAGTTTTTGTTCTCCCTGTGTGTTACAATTGTTAGTATTATTCTGGGTATTTTCAAGGGATCAGAAGGAAGAAGAGACAGAGAAAGGAAAGGAACCAAACCTTCCAAACAAAAATATTAGAAAATATTCATGAAAACTGATTAAGAAATTGGTTGGAATATGAAAATAATTCATAATCAGATGTGTGAAAATTACAAAGATATAAAAGTCAAAATCAAAATAAAATTAAAGGAATGAACTAAACAAATGGAATCCTATAGAAGTACCTGTAAGGGATGTGGCGGTTGGTTGTAGAGTCCCGATATCTTTTGGCAAGCCCAAAATCTATTATGTAAACCTGTCAAGAACAGCAGAATTAAAAAAAAAAAATGGAATAAGAAAAATATTAGAGAAAAGAGCATGTTGATTATATATACATGCATGGAACCATAACAAATACCAACAAATAGTTGAAGGAAGAGCAAGTCCAATATACGATAAATAAAGGGGAAAAGCAATACAAGATAGTTACCTGGTTTGCCTTCCGACCAAGTCCCATGAGAAAGTTATCAGGTTTTATATCCCTATGTAAAAATCCTTTAGAATGCACATATTCTATTCTAGTGATCTGCCCACCGAAAAAAGAGAGTTAATATCAAATATAAAGTTAGTATCAAAACACATAAGAAGGTTTAATATGGTGACACTCATGACAGATTTCCTAATCCTACGTGGAAGTAAACTGCAGAACTAATAGAGAAAAGTGAAGAATGCTTGAATGGCAGGGTCGGTAAGGGAATGCGTCCTGTTCAGCTCAATAGAGAGAAAATCCATAAAATAAATAAATTTGCAGGCAACATGACATTTAGACACATCAAAGCACCGATCTTTCATCAGTACACTTATGATACAGGCATCTTCTTTAGTAATTATACGTCCCCCCACAAAAAAAAAAGGAAAATAAAAAATAAAAAATAACGCTAGCTTACCATTTGATCAGCCAACATTAACACTGTCTTCAATGAAAACTTTCTACCACAATACACAAAAAGATCCTCAAGACTTGGCCCCAGCAAATCAAGAACAAGCACATTATCCTCCCCGTCCACACCAGACCATTTTATGTTCGGAATACCACCTGTATCGCAAGCATTAAAAAAATATGCAAAATTCAAAAATCTTAAAAACTCACCACCCT
This sequence comes from Gastrolobium villosum, assembly GCA_032173675.1. Taxonomy (NCBI): domain Eukaryota; kingdom Viridiplantae; phylum Streptophyta; class Magnoliopsida; order Fabales; family Fabaceae; genus Gastrolobium; species Gastrolobium villosum. The sequence goes on along the minus strand of JAVKPL010008475.1, from coordinate 303,629 downwards.
CCTGACACCCTCCACCTCCCTATAACAATTAACCAAAAAAGCATAAAAGTTTAACATTGCAAAATGCATACTTCCTCCTTGAAGAATATTGTAGAGCTTTGCCTCATAAAGCAGTTGCGGATGCTTTGTTTTACTGTTCTCCTGCAACACCCAAAACACACACACACACACACAGAGAGAGTATCGTAAGAATTTAAAGTTCAATTATCCAAACAACACATAGTAATCAGATACGAAGATTGGCACATGCAACTTCAATCAGACAATCACAGAGTGTTTTCAAAGAAGGGCACAGAATCAGAGACAAATGGGAAAACCCCTAACAAAAGAGCAACAAGCGGAGACTTACGATCTTGACGGCGACGATCTCGAAGGTATCAATATGCGTAGCTGCGGCAGCAAGGGAAATTGAGGAAGATTGATCAGAACAGAGAAGCCTATGATTAACTATTGTTGTGAAATCAATAGCGCAGAGAGAGAGAGAGAGAGAGAGAGAGAGAGAGAGAGAGAGAGAGAATGGTCACCGAGGTAGATTTCACCGAAGGATCCGCTTCCGATCTTGCGGCCGAGTTTGTACTTGCCGCCTAAGATGCGTTCCATGTTTCGAAGGTTCCAGAACAAGGTGGGACTATTATGATTAAGGAATCCACCGCAGCATCAAAAAACACACAGAGAGAGAGAGAGAGAGAGAGTAGTATTTGCTGGCTCAACCAGAGAAGAGAAACCAAAGCCACATACAATCAAGAAAAAGAGAGCCAAGGGCCATATAGACAAAATGCACCTAGGAGGCGGGGGTATTTTTGTCCTTCGACAGAGTTGTTCATTTGTTCGTATGTTCACGAGGAGAGTACTGTGTGGGTCTATGCTTTCTTTCACTCCTGTTGACTTCTATGTACGTTATCTCCGTCTGCTAATTCTTTCGTTACATTGGGGTCAACTTTTACTTGTACCTCACCTCATCAATGCTTCAGTTTTTCTTTTTCCTCTCTTTTTTTAATTAAGATTGGATAAGTTGGTAATGGTATGGTAGAAACCGAAAGAAAATTTCTTATACATACAATATTTTGTGGGATTCATATATTTTGAAGTAAATAAAATAAATTATGGCACATAAAATAAATCTCTATAATATAACACAAACATAACACAAGTACTTTTCTTACAATATAATTTTTATAAAACCCTTTTATTATTTATATTAGATCTAAAGATTTTGAATTTACAAATTTAGCATTTTAATAAAAAAGGAAAGATTTCGAATGTACAAGTTTAGTATTTTAATTAAAAAGAATCCATCAATTAATGGAATACCTTTATTGTTGGGTATATATAAATATATTTGCAATTAATCCAATGTTTCCATTTTTTATTTTGTAAAAGGAGTTCCTAACAGCCTATTATTAGTAGGGAATAGGGGCTAGAGATGTTAATACACGGTCCATATTTTTTTTCTTGCAATTTTTTGGCGTCAAATAATATAAGGTTTATTGTTATCAATTAAAGACAAAGAATAAAAGGTTTATTTAAGCATGTCAATATGAGGAGACAAAATTTTGTGATTAGGATGACAAGATCTAATTGTAGACATAGCATGCGAACATTTAGACATAGCATGCGAACATTATTCAAATAGCATATCTTCTTTAAAGCTTCTGATTTAATTTTTAATGAGACAGAATATCGTGACATGTATGGCAAGCAAAAAACATGCAGCTTGTTAAAAATAAAAATGAAAAATAAAAAAATGCATACGTTTGTATGAGTTTTTTATTTCTGGACCTCACAAATGCAGAACTGGATCATACAATTATGCGATTTTCAGTGAAGGCCCAGGTAGCTTAAGTGGGCCCAAGTATTGCAGCCCATCAGCAATGGGCGCTGCATCTACATCTGCATCTGCAACGTCAGCTATGCTTTACTTTGCTCGTGAAGCTGAAGCTGAAGCTGAGACTGAAGATGGAGAAGATGATTGCAGTGGGTTTGGTATGGGGCGCCACAAACGCTATCATGCGCCGGGGCGCGCTTCTCTGGGATGAAGCTTTGAAATCCTCTCCGAAGCCACATCCCAGTTCAAGTCTTCACCAAAAAATCCTCTTCTCCATCCGCAACTGGCTTAAGCTTCTCTCCATCTGGCAATACTCCATCCCTTTTCTCATTAACCTCTCCGCTTCCGTTACTTTCTTCTCCATTCTCTCCGATGCTCCACTCTCCGTCGCCGTCCCCGTCACTAATGCCACGACCTTTGCTGCCACCGCCGTCTTTGGCATCCTCCTCGGCGAACATACCCACCTCGCTCGCGCTTTCTTGGGTACCGCTCTTATAGTCCTCGGTGTTTGCTTTTGTATTAACTCCTAGGTTTTTCTACGAACTTTATATAATTATTTTTTCCTTTTCAATTGAGTGTGTACTTTTGTTACGAGATTCGAATTTCGTTATATGCCTAGGGTTCATGTTTGCAAATTACTCACAGTTGACTCTGTTACTCGTGCCTTGGAATATATATTATTGGAACTAGCTCTGTGTTCATTTCATTAAAGTTTATTATTTCATAAATAAGATAATACACCATGAGAATCAGCATTATTCAGTACTTGGTGAGCAAGAAGGAAATCACCAAGACCGTGACCAATAGCAAATAAATTGCATAAAAAGCAAACAGAAAAAAAAAAAAAAAAAAACTTCAGGTAATGATGCCTTGCCAAGTTGCCATCCTTATGTTTAGATTTGTGTTTTGAAACATTCTGGAGGTATCTGTCCGTTGAATCTTTTGGTATCTGTGCAGTAGTTATAGGTCATGTAATTCTTTCTGACCCAATTCAACTGGCCTATCTTGGGATAACTTAGATGCTTGTATATTGGAGAAGTCCACCAATTTGCAGGGACATTGGAGGCACACTGATTAATGCTGATTGCTCCTCTCCACTTGCAAGCCCTTGCTCTAAAATGACGAAATCTGGCCTTGAATGGTGCACCGCTCCAGTTTGTCTTAACAAGCCCGCCTCTAGTTGCCCAGTTATCTGCATTCCATAGGCTGGTGTAAACCCTCATTCCTTGCTTGTTTGGATAAGCAATGCCCTGATTTTCATAGTTCCGGAAAACCCGAATTGGCTGACTATCAACATACCACCTGAGATACCATTGATTGTCAATTCCATTAGAATTTATCATACAATTATACCTACCAGTGATCATACAGTTAGATAGTTCTTTGTTATGGAGCTGAGAAAATGAATGACTTTGTTGTGGTAGAATTTATCAACTTACACAATTTCTGTGGGATTCCAGTGAATGGTGTAATTATGAAAATTAGCTGTTGGGTCAAACCAGAGGTAAAATTGTTGCTCTCTGCTTCCTTTTCCTTGTGTATATATGTTCGTATTGACAGTGTATGGTTGTCCTGTACTGTTGCCTAAGAACTCAAAATCAATCTCATCGTGCTGGCCTCCTGTAGAGGATAACTGCACGGATTTTGTGTTAGAAACATTAGCACTTCATTTACTAATAGAAGTCTGATAGATTTCGTTGTTCTAAAATACATCTAGATATTTGTCTTTTTCTTTTATTGGGGAAAAAGAGAGAGAGAGAATATGTTGGTGTTCATGAGAGCTTTTAGATCCAGTGAACTTACATAGTAGGCTGTAACTGTTCCTGCAGAATTACCAGGTACCAGCTTGATTAGCATTTCTATACTTCCAAATAAGAATAATCTCTTTGATTGAGCAGCTGAGCCTGAAATCCAAATCCCAAAGGCAACACCACATTTTTACACTTCATGATAACAGATGAATGCATTTTTTATTTATCATTTCACTGCAGTTCGCATAATGTTTAGCGAAATTACAAATCTTATCTAAACTGCTATATGAACATATTAGAATGATGCTCTAGTATTTAGACTTGAATGTTGTTGGATTAGGCCATAATATCATTCTTTTCCACTAATATTAAAAAAAGGCAATCTGGTGCTATAAAGCTTCCCCTCTGCCCAGGGTCCAAAGAAGGGTCCTTAGTAGGGAGTCTTATCTTACCTTGCATTTTGCAAGAGGCTGGTTACGTAACATTTTTCACTAATATTCAATTGCAGTTTACGAGCACTTTAATGTAAGATTTCTCTCTTGCCAAAAGACACGAGTCTATAGAAAACTTAATTGATGCATGTTAAGCATAAATGTTTCACCTGAGGCTTGATCCAACACAAGATGAAGGTCTTCACCCAGAATTGATGCATGTTGAACACCCCAGGTGAGGTACATGCTCTTGGAAAAGTCGGCATCCACTTGGATGATGTTGGATAAGACTGCACAGATTAACAAAGCTACCAATATTTTTTCAAATTTGGTCATGTTAACTCCTTTGAACAACTTTTGTCTATGTATTCCTTTCTTGAAGTTGAAAACTTGGACGGATTATCACTTGTTGGCGATGTCTTTATATTAGTTACAATGAGCAATATGGCATTCTAAAGATGAACTCTGCGTAATTATTATATATTTAATTGGTCTGAGCGTATTGACCTGTTCATGAGATTTGTCATCGTGAAATTATTTTTTTAAAACGGAGAGCCTAAGGAATTTATGTCTGGTTTCATAAATAAGTTGGCTCCTGATAGGGTACAAGTGTTTGAAATCTGGTTTGGCTTTGTCTTGTCTTATTTTTTGAAATAATGTCCGAGTTAGCACAGGCTTGCCTATATGATTTTAAATGTTTCAGAATAAAATGTTACCCTAAGCTGATGTCATAAATCAGGACTCAAAATAATTTGAAATACAGATGTTGTTTTGATGCGTACGCGGTAGGATTCATGGGAAGTTGGCGTGGTGCAATATTTTGATCATATGTGCGCGGTAGGATTCATGGGAAGTTGATGTAGTGTTGCTGGGAACCAAGCCTCAATGCATGAATGCACAGCAGCGAAGAATGATGAGTTATGTGTTGGGTAAGGATGTGTCTCTGGGATGAGCACGCCCGATTGAGGAAAATTAAAAATTTTAGGCATATCTTGAGCACTCTTAAGATTAAGAATTCTTTCTTTTACTTGGACAATTTGAACTTGTACTTCAACAAGCAGATTGCACTGTAAATAGAGTTTCAATGACAAGAAATATGTATTTAGACCGAGAACAAATGATTAGTCATTTTCTCGGGGACAATGTATGGCTTGAAGGCAAATTTTTTTTTAAAATATTACTATTTTAATAAATAATTACGAATATATAACAATTTCGAAACTATCAATGAATCTATAGTAGATATTCACATCCAAATTAGGCGTGACTATTCACGCCCAAATTAAGCGTGAAAATTTTATGAGGGGATGAAAAAAAAGTTTTAAACCTTAAAATTTTGGAAAGCTATAACTTTTGACTCGGGTAGAATTTTCTTTTTCTGATTCCACATAACTTTTCGAAAATATCTCATTTGATATATTTTATCTCTCACAAACACAATTCAAATTTGTAATAATTGTATTATATAGTGTATTTTACAAAAAAAAAATTTAAAATTCTTATTAATAAGAAAAATAAAATAAAGATTAAATTTGTGATTTAAACTCAAAAATCAATTAGAAAAATCTATATTAATAAAGAAAATAATTAAATAAATATTCTAAATACTTGGTAGAATATTATATAAATTTGTATATATTTTAATAATTAAATGAATAACCTTGTACACTATTTTTTTTTCAAACACTTGGTAGAAGTATATATTTTAATAAGACATTAAGTATCCTTATTTATATATGAGTTAATCTACTTTGGTACCATCTTTATAGTATCATTGTTGCAAATCTGAATTGTGTTTGTGAGAGATAAAATATATCAAATGAGATGTCATTGCGTAGATCTCAAAAAGTTATGTGGAATCAAAAAAAGAATTATCTCATTCGGATACTCAAGTCAAAAGTTAGGGACTCATAAAGTTTTACGGTTAAATTATTAATTTTTTGTGTCACGTGTCAACACCAGATGATTCACGCCTAATTTGGGCGTGAATAGTCGGCAAAAAAAATTAATTTATTGCTTTTTTAATAAAAAATTACAAAAAGTAGTCGTTTTGAAATTAATTACGAAAATAGAGCAGTCAAACACGCCCACTTGGGGCGTGACCTAAGCGTGAGACACGCCCACATGGAGCGTGACCAGGTTGGAGAGAGTCCCATTTGGGCATGATCGAGGATAGAGACACGCCCAATTTGGGAGTGACCGAGGAGAGAGACACGCCTCATTGTGACGTGTTTCACCAGGTGATGCCACGTGGCACAAAAGTAACAGTTTGTCGTAAAACTTTAAAAGTCCATAACTTTTGACTCGGGTGTCCGAATTAGGTAATATTTTTTTGATTCCACGTAACTTTTCAAGATCTACGTAATGATATCTCTTTTGACATATTTTGTCTCTCACAAAAAAAAATTGTTTATAACAATAATACCATAAGAACGTTTAAACCCAAATTAATTACTATTATGATTACAAACATTCATAATAAAGATCATTATGATTTTGATAAAAATACATCAAAACGACATAGTTTTATTAAAAATGACATAACTTTATTACCTTATAATTATTACTAAAAATAATCTAACATTTTTATAATCATGAACAAAAACTTAAAAATCAAAATAAAACAAAAAACACTCACTTACCTTTTTAATAAAAATCTTTATTATGAGTGTTTTTAATCATAACAGTGATTTTCTGCTTATTAATTTGTGTTTTAACGTTTTTATGGTATCATTATTGTAAATTCAATTTTTTTTGTTAGAGACAAAATATGTTAAATGAGGTGTCATTACGTAGATCTCGAAAAGTTATATGGAATATATATTAAAAATATTATGGACTTAATTTTACGGTCAAACTGTGTCATTTTGTGCCACGTGGCAGCACTTGAAATATGACATTTTTTAGAATTAATGTGTCCCCCGTGGGACGTGTTTGTCTGCTATATTTTCATAATTAATTTCAAAACGACTATTTTTTCATAATTTTTTATTAAAAAAGCAATAAATTAATTTTTTTGCCGTGAATAAACACGCCCAATTTGAGCGTGAATAACTGCAATAGATTCGTACATAGTTTTGAAACTGCTATATTTTCGTAATTATTTATCAAAATAATAATATTTTAATTTTTTGCCATGGCTTGAAAGGTTAGTCGTTTTGATTGTTAGTGATAACAAAGTAATGATGATAGACCACGCATATTACAAGCGGATTAGTTGATAATCTATTGAATCGCAAGGGTAGTTTGATGTTAATAAAGTGATAGTGGGGAGGTTGAATATGGATACTTTTATTGAAGTTCTACGTCTTGAAGAGGGGTACAAGAAAAAGGAAATATGAGAGGTGACATGATAAGGATCATGTTACATTACCAAAAAGATTGTAGCCTAACAAAAGACCTCGCTTGTTTACTCCCCACAATGCTAACTATTATTAGCAAGATAGATAAATGGGAGAGAATTCTCTCATATTAAAATCTCAACCGTGTGAAATTTTTATGTCTATTAATTAAGGGAAAAATATATATCTTTTTAAAGGATATAAAATTATATCATTTTAGATTCTAACCGTTGATTTTCGTTCATCAACGGTTATAAACAAAATTTAATGGGCCAAATTTATTATTAATTAATTAATAATTTTGACCCAATAGATTATAACCGTTGATGGACGAAAATCAACGGTTATGATCTAAAATGATATAAGTTTATATACTTTAAAATGACTGGCGATGTTATTCCCATTAATTAATGGGCTTTAGTGTTTCTAAAGTGATTGTAGATAAATTATCTAATTCGCTACCAAAACGACGTGTTTTGGGTTGAAAAATTAAAAAATTATAACAAAAAAAACTATTATAACCCTGAAATAAATTATAATTATAAAAATAGTTTCCAATCAAAACGACGTCGTTTTGTCCTTATATTTGACTATAGAAAAGATGAACCCTAATTATATATTAAAATTTTTGTCCTTTTAAATGTTTCTCTGTTATAATTGTGGTCCCATCTTGATTTTTTTTCTCCATTATTTTGTAGGCCCCATATATAATGCGTCATTAATATGAAAAACTCCCTCTTGCCTTATAATTGTGGGATCAGGAACTTCCCTCGTATATAACCTCTTGTAATGGTTTAGAGAGCGTTAGGTCCTCTCTTAATTAGGTCCGAGTTGGCTAATCCTGTGTGCCGTGCACCTGTTCAAAAAAAAAAAAAAATCAATCCAAAACAAATTAAATTTAATGTTACAAAAAATCATTACGATTCTAATATTTTTTCTCATACGATCGTTCTTGGTAATCAAGGAAGCACAGACATGTTTTTTGAAAAAAAAAAATAATAATTTGCTTGTGGGAGTGGGACACATGTCAGGCACCGACACGCGGTCAATAGTTTTTTGTTTTAACTAAGCGAAAAATTAATTTTAAGTTAATTTTTTTTTTCACACAGTTTGACATAAAAATTAATAAAGTATGATTACTTTTGCTTTTTTTTTTGTAGGTCTAAATTTTATTTTATTAACTAAAAATAAAAAATTAATTTATAAGTAATTTTTTTCAATTATGAAATTTGACATACAAAATTAACAAGGTATGAAAAATTACTTTTGTTTTATATTTATGTTATGAAATTTGAATATTTGATTGGTTATATAACTTATTATAGACTGTTATATGTACTAAATATAAATTATATTATATATTCTAAAAACATTATTTAATATCAAAATGTGTATTAACGTGTCAAAATATGACATTTTTAAAAATTAACAAATCCAAGCCCAAATAACCAAAGCCCAACAAACCCATCAGACCATATCGGTGGTGCAACATAGGTGATAATTAATGTAAGGGGACAATTATACTTACCACTGAAAAAAATTACCACCCTTATAACCTATTTAATCATCATTAACTCAAATAGCTCACAATATATATTTATAATCATAATTATCACTCTTTATCCTTTCTCACCTTCTCTCTAGATTTAACAACTCTCTCTCCACCCTTTCTTTTTTCGGCATTGCTGATCTCACCCAAAGCTCCTACACACTCCTCTCTACAGCCGTTGTTTTCAAATCATTTATATTCCTCAACTTGATTTCTTCCTCTCTTTTTTCTAGGGTTTTCAACGCTCTCTGGCTATAAAATGCCCTCCACCATACCAGATTTAAGAAACCCGACAATCTACAAACCTGAGAAAGTATCATCTTCATTATTTGTCTCATTTTTTCAACGTGCCATTCATTTTCATATGCTCAAGTAAAAATCTTTTTGCCATGAGATCAAAAGGTGTAATTACTTTCGATTAAATAAAAACTATAATTGATTGGCTGTGAATGACAAAAAGATGGGTACAAAATATTTTTATAAGTGCACTGATTGTGTAATGTAAATTCGTTTTGCGTGTCTAATTTTTTTTTAAAAGTGTGGGACTCCAATAATTTATCATTAAAAAAACCCACAATTTATCATTAAAAATTATCCATGTTTATGTTATATTGAGACATCACTTTTGAAATACCTAATACACAAAATCAAGGAGAAGAACTAGGGTAATAATTAAACATAATCTTTCATATTGATTGATTCATTTCATTCCATATTCGTAGACTCCAATAATCGAGAATGGTTGTGAATTTCCACTGCTTAGGCACAAATGGTGAAACCCTAATTCTTGCTATTGCTTTGATTTAATAAGACATGACTTAATAATTGAGAAAAATAAAGGATGAGAGAGAATGAGTGGGTAAAGAATTAGGATTATAAGAATTAATTATGAGTCATTGGATTTAATTCTGATCCAACGGTATTAAGTTGGTTGTACCCTTAATTTAAACGGCCAAAGTTTTTTTTGAAGTTTTAATTTAAACTGTTATTAATCGACATAAACTTATGCAAACACACAAAGTTTTTTGTGAAGTTTTATATCAATACTATGTACAAAATTAATTTAAATTGTTTAATCGACATAAACTTATGCAGGCCAATCACACACAAATGATAACACCAGTGCAGTCCTATTATACATATAAGAAAGAACGAATGCTTTTTACGTTTTATCCTTAGTTATATACATATAAATGAAGAATTTCAATAAATATATATGTATTTATATATATTTTGTTTTTTCAAATGGAGTTACAACAAAGGAAGTAAAGAATAATGAAATGACAAACACAAACAGAACTCGTTCTACTGGATGTGCACCCACATTCCCTTGCCAGGCAAACCACGATGGACGACAAAGAGCAAGTAATACCCAGGAGGAGCAATCTCACCGGACGGTGGCGCCACCAACCTAACCCTATAAAACCCTTCAAATGTCATGATATTCTCAGTCTTGAGATACAAAAGCCTCTGACCCATAGAGAACCCATGAGTGGTGAAAGGTGGGGAATACATGGTAACCTTAATGTCATTCAAAGTCAACATAGCTTGATCTTCAACTGAGAATTGTGTCTCAAAGTATCCTCCATATCTCAATTCTTTATCCGAAGCATACTCATTGATCTGTGGCCTATACTTGTCAAAATTTGCATCAAGATAAGGAGGAGAGAAAGCCTCAACTCTAGTCTCAGTTGGGAACTTATCTTGATCCTTATACCTATCGTGCGTGTTGCTTCCACCAACCCAAATCTTTCCACTAGGAAGCACTGCTGAAGTTGAATGGTACATTCTAGCAATTTGGCTTGGCTTCAACACCTTAAACCTCAACCCTTTAGGCTTCTGAGGGCTATACAAAACGGGGGTGTAGTTAGGTGCATCAGCATCCCACCATGCTGCCGTGCCTACTTGTGCACCGTTGATGAGTAAGAGTTCTCCATTGGGGAGGATTAGAGCATCTCCCATGGTTCTCCTCGAAGGCATTAACTCGCTGTCCCACTCAGGGAATTGTTCTGAAATGGTTAACCTGTTGCAGTCTTGAAGAGCTGGCAGGAAGATTTTCTTTGTCTCAGCTAACTCGAAAGCGTTGGGGAGGTTTCCACCGCAGACAATGACCTCAGCCTTGATGGTGTCGGCGTTGAGGTCTATTGGGAGGAGAGCTGACATGCCGGAGGCTGGGTAGTTACGGGAACCGCCGAGCAAGACGGGGAAGGTGCGGACGATTTTGTGGGTGGTGGGGTTGAGGAGGAGGGAGCGGTTGTTGGAGAAGATGAAGAGGTTACCGTCGGTGGAAAGGTGGACAAATGGGTAGAGGTTGTTCTCGTCGAAATCGGAGGTCTCGTAGAGGAATGGGAAGAAGTAGGGTTTCTCGCCTTTTTGGCCTTCCTTTGGAAGGAGCTCATAGCTGAAAGATCTGCGCCCTCCTATCACAATGAAGTCTCCGTTGGGAAGGAGTTGTTGAGTTCCATACCTGTTCATTTTGTACCCAAATTAATCTCCCATAAGATGATGATATCATTATATGCATGGAATTGAAGAATGGAATAGTGATAACACGTGTCATATTCAAAATTTGTTCAATGTCTCTCGTAGGTTATATAAAATGATCTTAGTCATATAGGGCCGACCCAGTTCAAATACCCACTTTGTGAGTGTTTGGGGAAGGGAATACTCTAGGCGGCGGTCTTTCCCCTACTTTTTGCAGAGAGACTGATTCGAACCCGTGACCTGACACACCACGGCAAGTAAGCTTACCGCTGAGCCAAGCCGGCCCTTCGATATTAGTCATATATAAAAAATAAAAAATTGGAGTATCAAGATGTATATATAAGATGGAGTAAATGAAAATGGGGCTTTTAATATATTATAGGGTAGGTTATATATAGTTACCATCTTTCCTCAGCCAATGCGTTGTCATATTCCCTCCATTGACAGTCTTGGCAATCAGGACCACCTATGAATCTGACGGTTTTTCCTCCATCTAGGAAACCACCTGAACCCACGAGGGTACCATCAGGTGCAAGCCCTCCGCTTGAGCACCACGGATCTCCCCCTCCTATCTGCACCAAATTATTAAGTTAAAAGCCTATTTATTAGTCATCTCTCAAATATCTCATGACTCATCCATCCATCAATATTATATTCTTCTAACACCAAATTCAGGTGTGAAAAACAAATTAATTAAAATGATGATGTATATAATTAACAAACCTTGAGTGGCCTAACTTGATTTGTCTCAATATCGTATTCCATGGAATGAGCTGCACAATCAAATTGGTCATTTTGATTGGCATCTTTGTACGGAAGGCATGGCACCCCAGCTTCTAAATTGAGTCTTGAGTTACGGTAAATTTTGGAATCAAACACGATTATCTTATTTGTTGGCAACAAATTGATATGCATGGCTGATACACCTGAGTTCTCAGAAATCAGCTCCCATTGTCCAAAAGATACCATATTGAAATCACCCTTGTTTTGTTCCCCTCCTCCAATAACCTGATCTTTATCATTTTGACCAGGAAAATTGTTATTATAATCCCCATCCGAGGGTTCTTGCGTGAAAGGTAAGGGAGGGAGGTGTGGGATTGGAAGGAGTGGGATTCGAAGGTGTTTGTGGCGACGTCTGTGTTTGGCATTCACAGCAAGGAAAAAGAGCGTGAGAATCAAAAGAACCTTCTGCAAATGTGTCATTATTGGCAAAAATAAACAAAAAAAATTTAAGTGTTTTTGATGATCAGACCAAGACACCCCCCACTAAAGCCTGAGTGGGTTTTTGGGTATCTGGTTCCTTAGGATAGGTTGTGTGTAATGCATCTCTACGTGTGCTTAATATATATAGTCGTCAAAGGCTGTCGGGTTAAGCATTAGTCAAAATAGCAAATGGTTTAAGCCATGTTTTGAGGAAACAGTTGCGTTGTCTGTTTAATTATAATGACAATACAACAAGGCACCCAGCCTTTCTCTTGAGTTGTATCCTAACAAAAAGATCCAATTTAAATGCGGTAAGTGAATAACCATATAAAGTTCCTTCCAAACCCTTTGTTGCGGGAGAGGGGCTAATATATTCTAGAACTTTGACCAACGCATATGACGTAAGAATTAATGCACTAAATATTGTTACTTCCTCCGTTTGACATTTAATGGTTAAAGCATGAAGACAACTAAGTATAAATAAATAGTTCTTAATTAAAGATTAAGATAAATAGTTTTTTTGAGAAAACATAATATAATTAGCATGTCAAGTCATTAGGATGGAGTTCGAGAAGAAAATTATTGATGGATCCTATACTAATTCAAAATAAATCTAATAGTCTATGAATGAGATTTGACTGAGAAAGTCGATAATTAATCTCACATATTTACCGGAGACATTCGGTTACAAACAAGACAATTGTAATATTGAGCCCAACTAGATCTTTCTTAGATTTGTTGTGCCCGTACACATTTTCTATATCTTTATAGATTCATGGGAAATTTTGTTAATTTACGTGCTATTTTGATCTGTTTCAACTACTAAAATAAATCATCATCCACGTCACAGTTATTCAATTGATAAAATAATTAAGTTTCCTCAAATTAATGTTATAAAATTGTAATTTGGATAGGTGATTTTATATTTGATAAATTGAATATTTACTAACCTTGTTTAGAAATGCTAAATATCGAATAAAAAAATGCTAAACATCTACCAGATTTTTGAATATATATAATCGTTTATGAATTCCCCAACTTTTAATACCAAATTCATCTACCCTAGTGCCTTTGGTGTAGGAAAATAATTCTGAATTTAAACTTTCTCTTACGTACAAAATATCATTGCTATGTGTGAGGTAAAAGATTGTAGGAGAGTTGTTTTCTCCTCCTTCGATTTTCGTGCAATATTTTTTTTTACATTTTTATTTTTTTAATGATGTGCATGGTCCCCAGAAACATTAATTTTATATATATATATATATATATATATATATATTAGTGCATTATCCGTGCAATGCATGGAAAAAAAATTAAAATTTTTGTTGACTAGAGAATATATATATATATATATATATATATATATATATATATATATATATATATATATATAGAGAATGTATTTTTTAATTAAAATTTTTTACTTCCTATATTAGTCTTTGATTTTCTTTCATTTAATTATTATATTTTATTTAAAATTAATAATTAATTAATCGATATAATTCAATAAAATAAAACCATTGACGTGGGAGGAAATATTTTTTAAGTTGGTCGCCATATATTGTAATAGTACATACACGCACACATCTTGGTGCTGATTATTGATAATGGTTGCACAAGGTATTACCAAAGTAAAGCATTTGTACCAAGAAATTATCATTCTGGATGCAGTCAAAGAGGCGATCTATCTTCCTTTATGATTACCGGCTGAAAATTTGAAGTAAAACATATATTGGCTTGTTCATTTTTTGTGAGAATCACTGCACTTTTTAGTGGCAGGTCCATGAGATAATCTGAGCTCCAAATCTATATCTTGACTGTTCCAACTGCTTGTGTCCGCGGAACCACTCCAATTCTTCTCGGAGTTTATGCCTTATGAGTCCTATATGGAGGGAAAATAAATAAATAATAAGGTCATTGTGAATTTACAGATAGTGCCAAATATATGCATCTTTTATGCGTGGAATATATATATGTATCAATATTTGAGTTGCATGCATATTGAAAAAAATTCCTTACGTGTAGGTTTAGAAATGGTCCAATTATGCTGGATTGAGCAGAAGAGTGGTTCTCCAAGATGGCTGTGGCATGTTCCCATCTGGTTTAAGATAAAGAATTCACATATCAGCAAGAAATTCACCATGACAATAAAAAGAAGAAAAAATATCCAACTTTTATAAACACACTCGTCTTGCTCATCAATGGCACAGATCAAAATGGAGCTGGAAGGGCTAAGTACCTTGCTGTCTTATTTGGCTGAGAATCTCCATAGCTGATGTTTGTTTTTTCATATTCGGATTGACCCATCTGCACTAGCAAACGATTTTTGTCAAAATTTCAAATACAGTGTTGACTCTACGAATCACTTTATTATAATTTTGGTAATTTTTTAGTTAGTAGAACACATAGATTAGACCCGCATTACATAGGGTTAGTAGTAGCTTTGATCAAAATAACAGAATGCACTTAAAGACTCAACCAAATATAGAGGAGAGTCTGTTCAAACTAAAAGATTGCTAAGGCTGTGCTATGTACATTCTAAACTCAATAGTGCCACAACGGGTTAGATATCATATCATATCAAATTATAAAAAAAAAAACTACAAGCAATAGAAAAATAACCATCTTGATTGTTTTGTGGTGCAATTACTGTACACTTGTGTGGTTTGATTTTGAATTAAAGACTGCTAAGGCTGTGCTATGTACATTCTAAACTCAATAGTGCCACAACGGGTTAGATATCATATCATATCAAATTTAAAAAAAAAAAAAACTACAAGCAATAGAAAAATAACCATCTTGATTGTTTTGTGGTGCAATTGGTTTGATTTTGAATTAAAGATTGCTAAGGCTGTGCTATGTACATTCTAAACTCAATAGTGCCACAACGGGTTAGATATCATATCATATCAAATTAAAAAAAAAAACTATAAGCAATAGAAAAATAACCATCTTGATTGTTTTGTGGTGCAATTACTGTGCACTTGTGTGGTTTGATTTTGAATTAATGACTACTAATTTATTAAGCAGTGAAAGCAATGAAGATTATTTCCTACTTGCAAGATACTGGTCAAGAATGGCAAGAAAAAGATGGAAAAAAAGAGAGAATGATCTTTATTGATGAACCCCCTTCTAGACAGCAAAAAGAGACTTGCTTGCAGAAGAGATGGAAGATTACAGCAGAGGAAATATCCTCTGGCTCTCTGCTCTCAAGTCTCAACTACTAAGTCATCAGAACAACAAGGAATAACTACCATGAAAGAGCTCTAATATCAGTCCCAAGAAGATACTGGTGAAGAATTAATAGCAAGAAAAAGATATAGAAAAAAAATAAAATAAGAAATGATCTTTATTATATTGTAAAAGAGTAAGACCAATTGGTATTAAGGAAAAGCTAAAATTACACGTACCATAATATTGGGTTGGAAGCCATATAAAGCTGAGTATGGTGTAGATGATGATGGTATCGTTGAATATGCCATTTTCACTTCTGCAAGAAGTTCTGGAGAGATCTCTGACAAGAAAAGATAGAAAAAAGAGAGAAAAAAGAATGATATATCTTTATTATATTGTACAAGTGTAAGATCGATTGGTATTTAGGAAAAGCCAAAATTGCACGTACAGTAATGTTGGGTTGGAAGGCATATGAAGCTGAGTATGGTGTTGATGTCGATGAGTAAGAAGAAAATGATGAATATGGCATTTGCAGTGACGTTGGATCTTTCTGCTTGTTCTGGAGGGACAAAACTCCATTGAAACTAGGGGGCTGGAGAGAAGGAGGATTGACAGGGGCCATCTGTTGATGAGGTAACATCCTCAATTTCTCCAATTCAGCAATTCCAGCTCCTCTCCGTGGTTGCTTTTGCTTTTTCTTTTTCTTTGATGAACAAAACTCACTTCCTCTTCCATTGCCACCCATTATGTTCTCTCTTCTTTTTTCTTCTCTTGTGATGTGAGACACACAGAGAGAGCACTATTGTTAGCTTTGTGTGCTAATCCCGGGTTTATAAACAGCTTGCACTAGAGATTTCAATGCTATATATCTCTCCTCCTATTCCTTTTCCTTTGCTTTTTCTTCAATTTCTTTTTTACTTTTTATTTGAATTTATCGACCCTAACTAATTTATTGATATTGAATCATCATTATTTTCAATAGTCTACACTCGTCATCCCAAGATTACAAACATAACTACCGTCTTGATCTTTCTTTTTTCTTTTCTGTAAAACAACTACAAAATACAAATATTAATTGGGAATATGGTTTCTGCTTTTGAAGCAGACAAATCTATCTCTTCCACGTAGATAAAAAAGATAGAGGAAAGAAAAAGAAAAAATAAAAATGATGGGGGCACTACTTGTATGTATTTTTTTTTTTTTTGAAATTAATCATAATTACCTATTTTAGGCGAATCAGAACCCCCTTATGGGACTAATCCGAAGTTCGAGTGCGAGTCTAAGAATTACGATACTTATGCCCCTACCCAGATGATGTTGGTGGGATTCGAACCGAGGTCTCCCCACCACTCAATCCATGAGCCACCAAACTTGGTTTCTTTTATGTCTTTGTGATAAACAAATTTGTCTGTATCAAAAGCAAAAATTATATTTCGATATTAATTAGTCTGATATATGATTCAAATTAATTAGTTTTAAAGTCAAACTAATTCACATAAATTTAGCATTATATTTATGTGAATTAGTTTCACTCATTTTGATTATTATTATTTTTTTGTTAAACCTTTTGACTATTTTTTAAATTGTTATTATTAAACACGCAAAAATTTCAATTTATTATTTACTCCATTTTATTAATTTGTCTCATTTTTGAATTGTAACATTATCAATCGGAAAAAGATAAATATTTCAATAGGGAAAACCACCATTTTAAAGTTTTTGGACAAAAGAATTACCCGGTTAAAGTTGATTCGATAAGTTTTTCCAAAGTAATGCAGTCAAACATGTCACCTATGCTGACGGGACTCGTGCCACGTCAACATCACGTAGGCAGTCCAATTACCGTAAAGCTTTAGAAGGCCATAACTTGTGACTCGGGTATCCAAATCAGATATATTTTTTTTGATTTCACATAAATTTTTGAGATCTACTCAATGAAACCTTATTTGACATATTTTATCTCCACAGACATAGTTTGAAGATCTTATGGATAAACACTCTTGTGATTGTGATACAATTGTTATAAATTCAAACTATGTTTGTGGGAGATAAAATATGGCAAATTAGGTGTCATTGCATAGATCTCGAAAAGTTATGAGAAATAAAAAAAATCATCTGATTTGGATACCTGAGTCATAAGTTATGACCTTCCGAAGTTTTACGGTAATTGGACTACCTACGTGGTGCTGACGTGGCACGAGTCCCGTCATTATCAGTGACGAGACTAGTTCCATGAGCATAAATGACATGATTGATTGCATTACTTTGAAAAAACATATTTAATTAACTTTAACCGGATAATTTTTTTATCCAAAAATCTTAAAATGATGCTTTAGCCAAGTTTTGCCGGTTACTTACTTTAATAAGAAGTCTCTATCTGTTTTGTTTTTTTTTTTTTTTGGTTAACGTCGTTTGCTGGCTGTTTATGACTTTAACAAGTGCAGCTTTAGGTACTTGTTTTTAAGGTGTCCCTTTTTTGGCAAAGTTTTTGACTGAACCATCGAAAGAAAAAGGTTGAAAACAAATAATGGAAGAAGCTAGATATAGTTATTAAGACATCATAATATAGATAACTCAATAATTACAATATGGGTTTCATTTCCTTATTTAACATAGCACAATAAATTTCACTACATACATAATATTTTGTGAGACCCACATATTTGAAAAAATATATATATATATAACACGCAAAATAAATCTCTATAACATTACACAATCATTTTTCTTATAACATAATAAACATAAAACCCTTACGATATAGAGCTAGCCTGGGCGACAATTGTGTTGTCAGTGCCACTTGAAGAGGGGGAATGTACAGGTCCTTATAATGCCTGCTTATACTGATACAGACACGTTGACATAGTTTTATATAGTTTTTTTATGATATTTTAAAAGTTTAATATTTTTTTTTTTTTGGATACATTTTCTATTGGCAGGTCCAACAGATTATAACCTTAGCTCCAAATCTAGCTCTTGAGTAGTGTCACTTGATTCAGAGTTCTGACTGCTTGAGCCGGCGGAACCACTCTCACACTTCTTGGTATCTATGCCTTGTGAGTCCTAATTATGGCGGGGGAACATAATAAGGTCATTTTGAATTTACAGATAAATTATTGGGTGCCAAATACATCTTTTACGCATGAAATATGTATCAATATTTGAGTTGCATGCACGTTGAAAAACATTACTTACGTTTAGGTCTGGAAGAGATCGAGGTATATTGGATTGAGCAGAAGAAGGTTGGTTCTCCAAGTTAGAAGTGGCTTGAATCCGTCTAGTTTAAGATAAGAATTTCACATATAAGCAAGAAACTCACCGTGACGATAAAACAATGAGAAGAAAAAATATCCAACTTTTATAAACTCACTCTTTTTCCTCATCAATGTTATCGATCAAAATGGGGCTCGACTGAGAATTTCCATAGCTGTTGATCGTTTCAACATATGAGGATTGATCACCCACCTGCACTAGCAAACGATTTTGTTAAAATTTCAGGATTCTCGCATTTCACTCTCTTCTCATGTATTATTATTATTATATTACAACTAGTGTATTGAGAGATGACCAAAATAATTCATCCACCGACTGGCCTTTGGTGTAGGAAAATAATTCTGAATTTAAAATTTCTCTCTGTTTTTCTTACGTACAAAATATCATTGCTATGTGTGAGGTAGAAACATTAATTATATATATATATATATATATATATATATATATATATATATATATTAGTGCATTATCCGTGCAATGCATGGAAAAGAAGATTAAAATTTTTGTTGACTAGAGAATATATATATATATATATATATATATATATATATATATAAAGAATGTATGTTTTAATTAAAAAAAATTACTTCCTATATGGAGGGAAAATAAATAAATAATAAGGTCATTGTGAATTTACAGATAAATTATTGGGTGCAAAATATATGCATCTTTTATGGGTGGAATATGTATCAATATTTGAGTTGCATGCATATTGAAAAAAATTCTAATTCGCCTCAACTAAGTATCTAAGGATTACGATACTTATACCCCTCCCCAGATAATATTGGTGGGATTCGAACCGAGATCCTCTCCCACCACTCAATTCCTGAGCCACCAAACTTGGGTCCTTTTATGTCTTTGTGATAAACAAATTTGTCTGTATCAAAAGCAAAAATTATATTTCGATATTAATTAGTCTGATTTATGATTCAAATTAATTAGTTTTAAAGTCAAACTAATTCACATAAATTTTAGCATTATATTTATGTGAATTAGTTTGACTCATTTTGATTATTATTATTATTTTGTTAAACCTTTTGACTATTTTTTAAATTGTTATTATTAAACACGCAAAAATTTCAATTATTATTTACTCCATTTTATTAATTTGTCTCATTTTTGAATTGTAACATTATCAATCTGAAAAAGATAGATATTTCAATAGGGAAAAGCACCATTTTAAAGTTTTTGGATAAAAGAATTATCCGGTTAAAGTTGATTGGATAAGTTTTTCCAAAGTAATGCAGTCAAACATGTCACCTATGCTGACGGGACTCGTGCCACGTCAACGTCACATAGGCAGTCCAATTACCGTAAAGCTTCAGAAGGCCATAACTTGTGACTCTGATATCCAAATTAGATATATTTTTTTTATTTCACATAAATTTTTGAGATCTACTCAATGAAACCTTATTTGACATATTTTATCTCCGCAAACATAGTTTGAAGATCTTATGGATAAACAAACACTCTTGTGATTGTGATACAATTGTTATAAATTCAAACTATGTTTGTGGGAGATAAAATATGGCAAATTAGGTGTCATTGCATAGATCTCGAAAAGTTATGAGAAATAAAAAAAATCATCTGATTTGAATACCTGAGTCACAAGTTATGACCTTCCGAAGCTTTACAATAATTGGACTACGTACGTGGTGCTGACATGGCACGAGTCCCGTCAGTATCAGTGACGGGACTAGTCCCGTCAGTATCAGTGACGGGACTAGTCCCGTCAGCATAGATGACATGTTTGACTGCATTACTTTGGAAAAACTTATCTAATTAGCTTTAACCGGATAATTCTTTTGTCCAAAAGCTTTAAAATGGTGCTTTAGCCAAGTTTTGCGGGTTACTTTCTTTAATAAGAAGTCTCTATCTGTTTTTTTTTCTTCTTCTTTTTTTGGTTAACGTCGTTTGCTCAGTGGCGGAGCCAGGATTGGAGGGGAGGGGGCGAAAACTAATTTTATATCTTGCATAATACAACTATTTATTTTACCTATTGACCTCATAGGAACTCATTTAGGTAATTTCTTACCAAAATATTAATATTTAACAACATTTGAAAGACTAAAAAAATATACTATTTGTCGGGTCCAACAGACATAAAAAGTAGTTTAAAGCAATAATTAAAAAAAAGTGTCTTAACTAAAACAATGCTTTTGATTTTTTTTTAAATGAAGTAAAAGACTGCAATCAAGTTGCCCAAAAAGTGAATCTTTTAAGTTAGAGCAAACTCATTTTCTCTATATGAAATCACTACACAAAGAGAAACACAACCATGTAAATGAAAAAAGAGCAAAAGGATGACAAAAAGGCTAAAGCTTTCATTAACCAAAACATAGCATATGTAAATAAAAAAAGAAAGTGCAGAAAAGGTTACACATAACACATACACATTAGGTGAAGAGGAGGTAGATTTCAACTTAAATTTCAAATCAGAACTTCCAAAAGAAGCACATTCAATAGTAACAACAGTACTATGTTTGACCTTCAACTGCAATAAAATTTTTTTTTTTTGAGGGGGGCGGCCGCCCACCCTAGCCTCCCCTTGTCTCCGCCCCTGCGTTTGCTGTCTGTTTATGACTTTAACAAGTGCAGCTTTAGGTACTTGTTTTTAGGGAGTTATTAATCTTATGTTGCATAAGATATGTATCTTATGTGGGTGAAACAAAGTTGTGGGGCCCACAATTTAAAAAAAAATAAAAAAAGAAAAGAAAAAATGGGCACAAAATTCTATGAGTGTGTAACATGAGATAATTGTCTTATGTAACATAAAACAACTATTTCCCTTGTTTTTAAGGTGTCCCTTTTTTCACAAAGTTTTTGACTGAACCATCGAAAGAAAAAGGTTGAAAACAAATAATGGAAGAAGCTAGATATACTTATTAAGACATCATAATATAGATAACTCAATAATTACAATATGGACTTTCATTTCCTCTTTTAATATAACACTCAACTTTCCTACACACAACATTTTGTGGGATCCATACATTAAAAAAAATATGACACGCAAAATAAATCTCTATAACATTACAAAATCATTTTTCCTAGAACATAATCAACATAAAATCCTTACAATATAGAGCTAGCCTGGGCGACAATTGTGTTGTCAGTGCCACTTGAAGAGCGGGAATGTACAGGTCCTTATAATGGGCGACAATTGTGTTGTCAGTGCCACTTGAAGAGCGGGAATGTACAGGTCCTTATAATGCCTGCTTGTACTGATACAGACACGTTGACATAGTTTTATATAGTTTTTTTTATGATATTTTAAAAGTTTAATATCGAAATAGGCTAAAGCACCATTTTAATGCTTTTGGACAAAAAAAATATTCAATTAAAACTGATTAGATAAGTTTTTCTAAAGTATTACAGTCAAACATGTCACCTATGCTGACAGGACTAATCCCGTCACTGATACTGACGGGACTCTTGCCACATCAGCGCCACGTAGGCAGTCCAATTACCGTAAAATTTTGGAAGGCCATAACTTTTGACTCGGGTATCCAAATTAGATGATTTTTTTTATTTTATATAACTTTTCGAGATCTACGCAATGACATCACATTTGACATATTTTATCTCCCACAAACATAGTTTGAATTTATAACAATTGTACCACAATCACAATAGTGTTTATCCATAAGATCTTCAAACTATGTTTGTGAGAGATAAAATATGTCAAATAAGGTATCATTGCGTACATCTCGAAAATTTATGTGAAATCAAAAAAAAATCATCTAATTTGAATACCCGAGTCACAAGTTATGGTTTTCCGAAGTTTTACGGTAATTAGACTGCATACGTGGCGCTGACGTGGCACGAGTTCCGTCAGTATCAGTGACGGGACTATTCCCGTCAGCATAGGGACATGTTTGACTGCATTACTTTGGAAAAATTTATCCAATTAACTTTAATCGGATAATTCTTTTTTCCAAACATATTAAAATGGTGCTTTTCCCTATAATGTTACTATTCAAGACTAGAAGTACTATGGGCCAGAGCATTAGTAACGCTCAAGTAATTAAGGATTAATAAAATACATTTGCACTAAGGTTTATTTAATCTATGAAACATGGCTGAGCAAAATGGTTTTCTAGCTCTTTTTCACATGTGGAAAATGAATTTCTCTCTAGCTGTAATGTAGAATAAAATTTTGTTATGAATTGAGAATCATACACAGAATTCAAATAAGAATTCTTTGCAATTGATATCTCGTGAACAGTATATTTATGCATTGAATTAAGTTGACAGGAAGAATTTCCCTCGGCAGATAAATCCTATATGTTACACATTACACACAATTTTGAAAGAGTTTTATGATTATTATGTTATATGACCTAACTTGATTTTTCTACCCACACAATAGGAAGGAGAGAGAAAGTAAAATGATGAAAGAGAAGGGAAAAAATGTGGACCCACCACTTTAGTGTGTGTAGAAAAATGAAATTAGATCATGTCACGTTATAAACATAAAGCCCATGCATCTTGAAATCATTCAATCCTATTTCTTAATTATAGACAGCAAACCATGACAGGGGAGATTCTTCAAATGTTTTATTGAAAACCGGAAATAGGTAGCTCTGGTGCCAGATTGGCACCACTGAATCATCAAACACATTTACTAGAAAGAAGCATTGTTTATACAAAAAAGAAAGAAAGAAGCATTGTAATTTTCTGTTTGAGTCATTGACATTTTATACACACACAGACATCTTGTTGCGGATTTTTGGTAATGGTTGCACAAGGTACTACCAAAAGTAAAGTATTTGTACCAAGAAGTCTACAAAAAAAAAAGAAAGGTATTTGCACCAAGAAATAATCTCTCTAGCTATATGTGAAAAGGGCCAATCTATCTTCCAAAACACAAGGGCATGATATATTTGCCTTGTTCATTTTTTGTGAGATTAATAGCTGCATTTTCTATTGGCAGGTCCAACAGATTATAACCTTAGCTCCAAATCTAGCTCTTGAGTAGTGTCACTTGATTCAGAGTTCTGACTGCTTGAGCCCGCGGAACCACTCTCATACTTCTTGGTATCTATGCCTTGTGAATCCTAATTATGGCGGGGGAAAACATAATAAGGTCATTTTGAATTTACAGTTAAATTATTGGGTGCCAAATACATCTTTTATGCATGGAATATGTATCAATATTTGAGTTGCGTGCATATTGAAAAAAATTACTTACATTTAGGTCTGGAAGAGATCGAGGTATATTGGATTGAGCAGAAGAAGGCTGGTTCTCCAAGTTTGAAGTGGCTTGAATCCGTCTGGTTTAAGATAAGAATTTCACATATAAGCAAGAAATTCACCGTGACGATAAAACAATGAGAAGAAAAAATATTCAACTTTTATAAACTCACTCTTTTTCCTCATCAATGTTATCGATCAAAATGGGGCTCGACTGAGAATTTCCGTAGCTGTTGATCGTTTCAACATATGAGGATTGATCACCCACCTGCACTAGCAAACGATTTTTGTTAAAATTTCAGGATTCTCCCATTTCACTCTCTTCTCATGTATTATTATTATTATATTACAACTAGTGTATTGAGAGATGATCAACCGGGGTTGACTCAAGTGGTAAGGTACTTGGGTTCGCTTAAGTAAGGACTAGGACTCGAGTTTGAGATTTGTGTATGCAAAAAATCTTCGCTGAGAGACTCACCTGCCAATACTAGGTAACCGACACTGGTCGGACATGATATAGTCAGGGCGAAGCCCCGGAAACTAGTGAAGCAATCCAAAAATAGTGTATTGAGATATGAAAATACGGGCGGAACATGTTCACCCATCAGAGAAGAAATGAAGATTATTTCCTAATTGTAAGATTATGGTAAAAGAAAAAATAAAATAAAGAATGATCTATATTATATTGTTGGAGTGTAAGACCAATTAACTAGTACTTGGAAAAAAGGTGAAATTACACCTACCCCAATATTGTTGTGTCGGAAGGCATATGAAGCTGAATGTGGTGGATATGATGATGGTGTTATCGATGAATATGGCATTTGCAGTAGTCTTGGAACTTGCTGAGCATGTTGTTGAAATATACCTATGTTGTTGAAATTAGATGGGTAAGGGGGGAGAGGAGGATTATTGTTGGGAGGGGCCATCTGTTGCTGTTGGTGTTGGTGTTGCTGACGACGTATCTGTCTCTCTAATTCAGCAATTCCAGGTCCTCTCCGTGGTTGCATTTTGTTTGATGAAGAACTAGAAGACCCATTTTCTGTTTCATTGTCACCCATTCCCTGAGTTGGTAAAGCGGCGCGGACAGGAGGATTATAGGGAGGGGATATCTGTTGCTGTTGCTGTTGCTGTCGCTGACTACGTAAGGTGATCAATCTCTCCAATTCAGCAATTCCAGGTCCTCTCCGTGGTTGCTTTTGCTTTTTGTTTGATGAACTAGACCCATTTCCTGTTTCATTGCCACCCATTATGAAACCTCTCTCTTCTTTTTCTTGTTCTGTGCTGCCAGACACACAGACAGAGATCGAGACAGAGAGAAATTTGCGAAACCGGGAGACTACTGTTTTTAAATTGTTTCATTATAGATTTCAATGTTATATATGTCCGGGAGCATTGGGCTTTTTTTGTTTTTTAATATTTTATTGTAAAATTTAGGGTTTTTCAATAATTATTAGTTATTTATTTTTTTTATTTCTTTGATTATGTTTGGAAAAGGGTGAAGATAGAAAAATTATATTGATATAAATAAGAATAAATTATATTTATAAATTCTTTTGTTTTTAAATTCTTATAAATTACGTTAGTATTTCGGGGAATATATTATCATGTATATGTATTACCTGAAATACATAATGTAGTTATGTAGTTTGTAAAATAAAAAATGGGGTTTATACTTCTTATCTCACATAAATAAGAATTTTTGCAACACACACATACTTAGGTGGGCCACATTGGAAAGAAGTAAATAAAAAAATTAAAAATATTGGCACGTAAAATGATATGAGTGTAGCATAAGAAGGCTATTCTTATGTTGCATAAGAATTATAAATCCCATAAAAAATTTGTAAACATAATCCTCCCCTATAAATATAGGGATAAGTTATTCTGCCTACTTCTATTTTGCCTACTTTTGCCTACCTCCCCCAACACCGTTAGATTACAGTATCATCCAACGATAGATATTTACGAGATAAAATCAATCTTTTTACCCTTTCTTCTCTCCCATTGCCCCTCACAATTTCTCTCTCCTCCCCCTTTTCTCTTCCTCGCTGCATCATAATACTGAAACAAAACAAGAGTATCAAGCTTCGCTAATTCAATCACCCTTTACTTGTAATTGACAATCTGCTCGTAATTGAATTTTTATAAAATATTATTTTGTATACAAGGATCAAATTGTTAAGTGATTTAAGATTATGATATTTGTCAAAGAACCTTGGGATACACCACCCCAAAAGCTAGCTCAAAGGGTGGGAGTGCCCAAGACCTTATAAACTCCACATTAGTTGCCCATACAACCAATGTGGGACTACATATCTCAACAAGCCCCCTCACACGAGAGCCCACTAGGCTTGGAGGGTTGACAACATACAAGCCCACCAACATGTTGAAATTCCACTACAAAGAAAGTGGGAAGTAGTGAGATTTCGAATGCTCTTATACAAATACCCTAGTAACATCTATTCTAACTTTCAATTTACAACGTATAATGGAAAGATTAAATTACAACTTTTATGACAGAAACATGTAACGGAAAGATTAATTGAGAACAAATTTGAATTCAATTCTAAATTCAACAATATTCAACATTGGGTTGGTCGTGATTTAAAATTAATTCATTACCAAATTGGACGATCCATTTGGGTCGTGATTTTGGAAGAAATATTATTTTGTTACCAATCCAAGGTTGAATATTCAAAATTAAGATCATACAAAAGAAAGAAAGGATCATCCAAAAATCCAGATTTGAGACTACAAACCGTTCATATGATTCATACCCTCTCAATCTAATTTTGTCAATTACAAGTGTATCAAGAAGGATGATTTTGATTCTGATTCTGATGTCGCAGCGAGGAAGAGAAAGGGGCAGGAGAGAGAAATGGCGAGGGGCAATGGGAGAGAAGAAATGGTAAAAGAATTGATTTTATCTCGTAAATCTCTATCGTTGGATGATACTGTAATCTTACGGTGTTGAGGGAGGTAGGTAAAATAGGAGTAGGCAGAATAACCTATCCCATAAATATAATGCTATGTTTATGTGAATTAGTTTGAATTTAAAACTAGCCAAAGACTATTTTTTAAATTGTTTTCTTAAAACACACAAAAATTTCAATTTACTCCATTTTACTAACTTGTCTCATTTTTTAATGTTAATAATATCTACTTAAAAGAGATAGATATTTCAATATTAAACTTTTGAATATCATGAAAAACTATGTAAAATTATGTCAATTGAGTTTGTTCCCATACAAAGGATAGAACAAAATATCCACGGAATACTAATTTTTAGTATATTATTTGTGAAAAACATCGGAATATTTTATTTCAACGAAATAACACTTTTCGGATACCATTTCCGTTCAAAATCTTCCATCAGTTTCCAAAATTATAGCCATGGTGAATGCAAAATTCAACTCAAGCTGTTACGGGGGTCTAAGAGAGTCACAACTCACAAGTGCACCAAGTTGGGCTTTGGACTATGAGACTTATTAGTTATTAGTTGCACTTGGTGTAATAGTTGTGAATGGTACGGAGTGTTTGTTGTTAGTCACCGTGTAGTTAGTGTCACGTGTAACTGTTGAGTAGTTGTTGTAATAGGAGTTAGTTACAGGTAGTTAGTGTCTTGTATAAAAATTCAAGGGACGCATATTGTTCTCAATATCGAATAATCAGAATAAAATTTGTTGTTTTTCCTCCTTATTAAGCTCTATCACAATCTTCTATCGAAATGGACACTAAGAAATTTTTATAATAATTGTGGGATTCAATCAATTGTAATTTTTCTTATTTTAATAAAAACCGGCTGAGTCATGATCCATATAGGGATGCAGTATTAAGTCCAGTTGATTAGTGATCTTTTTGATTTAGGTTTGGATATCTGTAAACTGATTAGTCTAGTGTAGGCCTAACCACAGGTCCATGATGGGGAGGGGACTGAGATTAATAAGTTTGGCTAGGTCCCCTCTGCATTCACAGTGTGTTAGAAAACCGTCACTCCACAACTCAGTTGGGATCAGGGAGAGTCGTGAATTGCATAGGAAGATCCTGGTCTTTCCATTATCAGAGTAAACAAGAAGCCTTCAAGAAATCAAGAATTATGTCTTCAACAAGTAAGCCTGAATTCTTTTGGGGTTCTAATGTTATATAATCCTATTTTATTAAATTTCTTACATTTGGTATCAGAGCCTAAATTATATGAGTTAGGACCCAATATTTATCATTAGACATGCATGATTATGTTTTTGGGATTAATTTTAGGGAAAAATGTTTATCCTATTAAATAACATAACTTATATCCTTTCACTCTCACAAAGAAGTGGGATCCACATCTTTATTTTTTTGTCAACTCTCTCTCCTCCTTTATCTATCTTTTTCTCTCTCTTAAAATGACACAACTTTATATCCTTTAAAATGACACACATTTTACCCTTAATTTTATCATCTTTCTTTATTCTTGAATATATGAATTTAAAAAATCAAGAATTTTTTTTAATAAATTAAAACCTAAATTCGAAAGTTTTTTTTATAAGCACGATTTTCGAAATCCATAAAACTTGTATAGCATTTTGGTAAAGCCGATTACAAGTTTTTTTTAACGCAATTTGATGTCATTAGCCAAAAAAAAATTTGGTTCGATGCAATTTTGCGTTTTTATTTTTTGATGCTTTATTACCCAGTATCCTTGATTTTATCATTGAGTGCGGGTTTTCTTATATGTTTTCTGAATAAATTTTATTACGACATAGTTGCCCTTATTGTTGGAATGATTGTTAATTATATAACTGAGAATATAACATCAATGATACAATCATCAAATCAAATAAATATACATTTGTATTCAGATAAATTTATTATTATTATTTGATTTGACACCTTTGATGGAATTGATTGAAAGACTTCATGATATATTTCGTATTTGTTGATTAACGAAAATATTTCGATAGAAATAAATACATTACAATTGGTGTTTTTATATTTAATTTGAAACTATTTGGAATGAATGATTTAAAATAAAAGTTATTTGGTAGCCATGTGGGGCACGTACGTTGCGTTTAACATGAATAAAAAAACATTGATCCATGATAGCTTTGATGAATTCTGTTTTCTTTAGAGTT
The DNA here is from genome assembly GCA_032173675.1 of Gastrolobium villosum. Classification (NCBI taxonomy): domain Eukaryota; kingdom Viridiplantae; phylum Streptophyta; class Magnoliopsida; order Fabales; family Fabaceae; genus Gastrolobium; species Gastrolobium villosum. The sequence continues at coordinate 274,288 of JAVKPL010008475.1, read as the reverse complement.
AAGGGTTATTTATGATGGCAACTTATTTTCCCGTTGGTTGATTTTCTTGGTGGTAAAGAAAACTCATTTGGGTTTTTCTTAGTGAAGTTCATCCTTAGGCTATGGCGCATAAGACATTTATGATCCCAATAGTGACTTAATATTCACTAAATATTACTTTTGTAAGGTGTTACAATTTAATATGATTTTATGATATATTTAAAATAAATAAATAAATTGTTTTAATAAATATCTTTTTTGGGAAAGTGATAAACCGTATACGCTTCCTCTAATATATATTTTGTTTATTAAGGCGCATGCTTCCGTTTGAATTGTTTAAGTGTAAAACTTAGTTGGGAATGCTATTATTTTGAAATCATGATAAGCACCTTGTGGATTCGATCATAGTTATGGGCAAGAGAATGTAATTATATTTAAAAATATTCCTGTGTAAGAATTTTCATGACTTATTATAGGTTATTACCACCAAAGTCAGACTGCTTATATTGTTTTGTGAAAATTCCCTTGTAAAAATTGAGGAATGATTTTGGTTATTTCATACAATTTTCTGCCCAAAGGGGATAATTGTGTGTTATAACTGTAAATTTGTTTGGGATGAAGTTAATGAGGTGCATTGGTCTAGGTGATCTGTCTGCCCAAAGGGGACACATCTTTGAAGCTAGTGTATGCTCACTGAGCAACTTCTCTTTGAAGTTGTAGATGAAGTTATTGGAGGCTCATTGGGCTAGAGATCTATCTGCCCAAAGGGGATAGATTTTCAAACTCAGTGTTGTGCTCATTGATCCAATGTTATTAAACCCGAACCGGTCATCGACTCGGTCGAAGTATCGGGTCACTGGGTCACTGGTTCAACCAGTGCATGACCCGGATAAATATATATAAATTTATTTTTTATACTCAAACTTTCTTAATTTTTACATTGTCTAGCAAAATTAATAATTATGTGTAACAAATTCAAAAATCATATGTGCTTTTATATTGTAGTGTAATTATATATACATTTTTTATTTTTAACTTGAGGAGATAAATTATAATTTTTGTTTTAAATTAAAATGAAATATAGAAAATTCAAAAGTATATATATTTATATATATATATATATATATTAAAAATACATTTTTAAAACTAAAACAAATAAATTAATAAAATTATAAACATGTATGACTTTTATATAAGGCAATTATTAACAACAACGGATATAGGTATTCATCAATAAAAAGTCAAAAACAACTTATTAAAAAATGAAAAAACCAATTTTTAAATGACACACATATGACTCAGATTGAATGACAAGTGAATGAGAACTCCTAGAGCCCCTCAATTATTTCAATTTTCAAAAATCAGTCATTATTGTTGTACTTTTCTCTCCCTCTCTCTTTCCTCTCTATCTCTTTTCTGTTTTACGTCTTCCTTATTATTTCAGTCACCTTTGTATTGTCGCCTCTTTATTTTTTATCCTCTTCCGTCTCCAATTCATTTTTTTACAGTTCTTTTATCTTTCTTCATTTCTTTTTCTCCGACCATGGGCGCTCTAGTTATAGAAGATGCAAAGCAGAGGAAGAGTCACCGGTTTTTTTTTTCATCGCTGGAACGACCCCCTCCTCCTCCTCCTTTTTTTTTCTTTTCTAATATTCACTTCAGTCCTCCACCTCAGCTTGCAAAAATGGTTCTCACTCGATGAACCGGCGAGTCACCGGTTTGGAAGAAACCCGACCGAGTTACACGAGTCACACCGGTTGAAATGCATATCCGATCTATTAAGATACCCGGACCGGTAGCATGACCGGTTTACCGGTTTCCGAGTTGAACCGGCCGGTCCGGTCCGGTTTTGATAACACTGCATTGATCAACTCATTTGAGATTCTGACATTAGTTTATACCTTGGTTTGTGCATTCTGCCCAAAGGGGAATGTACTATTATGTTGGCCTTGTTATGACAACCTGTTATGCTAAATGATTAACTCATCCTAGCAACTTCTTGTTGAGATTGTAGATGAAGTTATTGGATGTTCATTGGTCTAAGAATCTATTTGCCCGAAGAGGATAGATTTTCAAATCCAGTGATGTGCTCATTGATTAACTCATGTGAGGTTCTGGCCTTGGTTCAACCTTGGTTAGTGCGTTCTGCCCAAAGGGCAATGTACTATTATGTTGGCTTCATTATAATATCTTGATTTAATTAAAGGTGTATATTGCACTGTAATTTACTCTGATGCATTTCTGTTTTGCCTTAATAATAAACTTCCATGTTTGATTCATTTTGAAATTAATATTTTGAAATATTTATTTTAATTTTTTATATACATGAATATTTATTTGGAATTATTTGCTCTCATTCATATTTAATTTTGTGAACTATCATTCATATTTAATTTTGTGAGCTCTTATTCATGTTTAATTTTGTAATAAATATTTATGTTCCTTTTTCAAAATTTTAATTAATGAAAAATTGTTACATATTATCATGATTATAATGTTAGTATTTAATCTCCCAATTTTAGCGTAGATTTTATGTGCTTTGTCAAATAGATTTGATTAGTGAGCTAAGATATATAATTGCTGACATTGAGGATTGAAATTTATTATACAAATTATAATTTAGTAAATGCAATATGAATTTGGGAAACATATGCTATAAGATTTTTCATATTATTTTGGTATGATTATTCATAATGTTATTTGTAAATCGTCAAGGTTCTTTATTAATAAAAATTATTGTTTGCAATTATCTGCGCGAAGGAAGTTATTGTATGCATTACTTTTGAAATTTTCATTGCGTTAAAATTTTAAATAATGTGAAATAATTATGTATTATGTACTCTGTCCAAAGGAGAGTTTATAATAAGCTAATTATTTCGTTAAAATCACTTAATTGCCCATAATTACTATAGTCGCATTTATGTAATAAATATACTTTTGATATGAACGATAACAATGCCATAATAGAATTGTTGATTGGATTGAATTGTGAATAATGGAGATGAGATCTAGATTTTTATTTTATTATTTTATGAATTTTGATCTTGATAGGGCATTGTGTGTTAGCCTATAATTAATGTAGAGAACATACTTGACGTGTTTTTTTAGTGGGACAGATATGATTAATTTTGTGTGATCTTGAAGTTATTGTCGACTCGGTGGGAGATAATTGCTTAGTTTTTAATGTCAGGACATGAGATTATTTTGAAATAAATTTTCTATAAGGCCTCTTTGAGAAGGATTTTGAATTTTATATCCTTTCTAAATCAGCATGGATTTTATTTTACATTAATGGTGATCTGATGAGATAGTGACTTTCTTGAGCTATGATGAAAATAAATTTTGTTAGTGTATATATCATAAGGTCGGTGGGAGAAAAATTCATTTTCTTGTATTGTATGTGAATAACTTAGTTGTTGAGAATATTGACTGACACTCTAACCAAAGGATTTAGGCCCATGATAAATACATGTGAAGAATATAGGCATTGTGAATTCCTTTGATTTAGTTGATTAGTGGGAGTTTGAATCATTTATTATTTTCTTGTCATGTTGAACAATTTATTTTAGATATAATTGATGTTTATTTAACATATAAATTTTATTTTGAACAATTGATAAGGATTTGAGTTTTATTATTGCATATATTCAACATATGTATTTATGTTTATCAATTGTGATATTTTGGAACTCAGTGTCGTTAGAACCACCATGCCTGTGGTTGACACTATATTGAAGTTTGAGGTATGATAATAAGATTTTGGAACTCAGTGTCGTTGGGACCATCATGCCTGTGGTTGGCACTATATTGGAGTTTGAGGCATGATAATTGTAATGTCCCACATCGGTTGGAAAGGAGAACAAAGCATGCCATATATATGGGTGTGGAAACCTTTCCTAGTGGAGGCCTTTTGGGGGTAACCCCAGAACGTAAAACCGTGAGTTCCGGCGAGCCTTTGGGTGGCCGGGGCAAAGCGGACAATATCTGCTACAGGGTTTGGGGCTGTTACAAATGGTATCAGAGCCTGGCCCTGGACCGGTGTGTACAGCGGGGACGCTGTATTCCCAGAGGGGGAGGATGTAATGTCCCACATCGGTTGGAAAGGAGAACAAAGCATGCCATATATATGGGTGTGGAAACCTTTCCTAGTGGAGGCCTTTTGGGGGTAACCCCAGAACGTAAAACCGTGAGTCCCGGAAGGGGGGCAAAGCGGACAATATCTGCTACAGGGTTTGGGGCTAAGATTTTGGAACTTAATGTCGTTGGGACCACCATGCCTGTGGTTGACACTATATTGGAGTTTGAGGAT